>OX465275.1:91031587-91227238 GCA_949987645.1 Tachina grossa
ACTTATTCGAACATTATCATTTACTTTAAACTTGGGTTTTTGAAATACTTTTAAATTTTTGTAGACTGTATTCAACAATAAATTTTCATTTGACGAATTTACTTCATTTGGGGTCATCTGTATTGTTCTATGAAATGCATCATTATATTTATCAACAAGTTCTTGATATTTGTTTATCCATTTGTATGTTCCTTGGTAACTAAACTCTTTCCACATCATTCATCATCATAGTTGATGAAATTGAATGTTGAAAAATTCTTTACCGTCATCTGTTTGTAAATTTCTTGGTTTTCTATTGTTGTTAGTGAAAATAATTTTCATAGCATTCGCTACGTTTGTTGCAGTTTTATTTTTTAATGCTACAGCCCAAGCTTTCTTTGAAAAGGTATCTATTACTGTTAGAAGATATCGATATCTGTTATTATGTTCTGCATAATTTCCCATTTCCACCAAATCTGCTTGCTATAAATCATCAATTCCTTTCATTATAACTCGTCTTCTTTTAAAAATTTTTCGCGCTTGTTTGTGCAGTTCATTAACTATTTCTCTCTTATCTGAATTCATTCCCTTTATAATAGTTGTTCCTTATTAATATCTAAACGGAAATTTCATATGCTTATATATAATTTTTATTCTTTGATTTTAGGAAGCTCGAGTTTTCGTTTTTTAACAGCATCTAAAGCAGCATTTTTATTAATTGACTTAAATATAACTTCTTCAATATTATCAAATCTTTCCTCGATATTCTTTGAGAAGCCCTTATTTGCAAAATGAACTTGATCAATCACTACTTTTTCAATAGCTTCAACATCGTCATCGATCCCTTTTGTAATCAACTCTCGTAATACTTTTACATCTCGTTTGATAACGTTTAATTGCGAATTATAATCGTTTTTAAGTTCCTCACTTTGGTTTTTAATGGTTTTGATGATAACATGTATTTTCTGGATATCTTTTGCAATGGCATCCATTTGGAAATTATACTTGTACGTACTTAACTTTAAATTATTTATATTAGTCTTAATGGAACTTTCTCCAAACTTATTTATATAACTCATTTTTGATATATTATGCCAACTTCTCGTTTATGATTATTATGACCAGCACTTTCCGATGAAAGAAGTAAACGTAATCTGGCAACTAGTTCATTTGGATCATCCCAATATATATAATTAGATTAACGATTATCTGCAGTTTTTAATAATAATAAATTACCTTTTTTTAAAACATTTGGTTTCGTAGTAAATAAATGTTTTATAATATTAAGATATTTATATGCTCGTGTACCTTTAATTTGACCATGTGGCTGATATTGTCGTTTGTATGCATTTGTACTCGTTAAAAGTTCTTTGTAAGTTTTCAAATCATTTTTAGTGTAATGTAGGGGTTTTGAATGAAAAACTAATTCGAATAATCCTGGAGTCATTTTCCACTTTGTATTTCCTATTCGAATAGAATTATCTGCATTAAAATTTAGTTCATTATTGGCATATCGCCAGTTTCCGCTTTCATCTATGTTGAACCCATAAACCATATCTATTTTTTCATTAAGCAAGAGCAGTTCTATATTTTTGACTAGTGAGGACTTATTATAATCATTTTCGGTTACCTTGAAGTTGTTCTTATCATCGTCATTATCCTCGCTAAGTATTTGTAAATCTAGTTTTCTTTTTTTTGTTGGTATGTTATCAATCATATTGTCATCATAACCCTGAGCATCATCAAAGTTATCAGAACTATCATCAGATGGTAGTGATGGAAGTTTTGAATCTGATATATTATTATTATTTGATTGATAAACATCTGATTTGTAATCAGGTGTTTTTTAATAATCTTTTTTAAAGGTTTTGCTGTAGGTGTATATGTATCTTTCAATAAATCACCGGATTGATAATCATCAATTTTTTTAATTATCTTATTCAGTGGTTTCGCTACAGGCTTAAATGTATCTTCCAATAAATTGAGTCTGTCTACTTCGTTTAATTTTATATTTTTTAGTTTTTCTTTTAATATCATTCTTGTTTTAACAATATCTTTTAATAATTTGTTATTATTCATTTCAAACTAATTTGTATCTGGTTGTTAACTTCTTTGTATCTGATATTGATCTGGTTTGTATCTGCTTTATATCTGCTTTTTATCTGCTTTGTACCTTCTCTGTATCTGCTTTTATCTGCTCTATATCTCCTTTTATTTGCTCTGTATCTGCTTTTTATCTGCTTTATATCTGCTCTGTATCTGCTTTTATCTGTTCTGTATCTGCTCTGTATCTGCTTTTATTTGCTCTGTATCTGCTTTATATCTGCTCTGAGTCTGCTTTTATCTGCTCTGTATCTGCTTTTATCTGCTCTGTATCTGCTTTGTATCTGCTCTGTATCTGCCTTTTATCTGCTTCTGGACAAAACCACTTACAGTTGTATGAATTTATCAAAACCTTTTCTATATCTTCCCTTATTTACAGCATCATCCTTACTAATAACAACGAATCATCTTTCCAGCACTCACTACATATATCCGTAAATTCTCTAAACGCATATCTCCAATAACATGGTCATTATATATATGTCGTAAATTCATTTCATCTTGTTTAAATATAATGATCATATTCGCATTATCACGTATTAGATGTTTGGGAATTTTTGTATATGTTTGACATAAATAAAAGCAGTCAATATGCTTATGTCTACCCATGCAAAAGTAATCTCTTATATTATCTTGTTTACCACAAATAACGTCATCAAATATTATTATGGGATTATAATTTGCTTCAGCGGGACTTAAAACCTTTTCATTTTCCGAAAATGTAAAAAGATTAATTCCTTATATCGGATCAATCAGTTTCTTAAGGTAACAGTATTTCGGTTGATATAAAGACTTCGAATATATATATATAAGTTTCTAAAGCTAAGACCATTAGGACTTTCTATTAGACTAATCATTACGTTAGTTTTACCGCAGTTTGAAGGTCCTACAATTAGTGCACGTATTGAATTAGGTAATAATGTGCTATGTTTAATTTTAGTTTTCTCTTCTTGTGATACATCAACATTTCTTATAACAATTTTTTTTGCTTGCTCTATTAATCGCATATTGATAACTAATATGTTTTTGCTATAAATTCAATCTTATATACGGAAATCTCATCATTTTCATTTTTAGTATGGAACACATAAGACATATACATGTATGTATATTAAAGAAGAATAAACATTAACATGGTTATAAACTATAACAAAGAAGTTAGAGATAATCAGTGTAAGATTGGTAGCGGTTTAGTAAACAACTTAATAAACAAATTACCTATTGAACTACATTTACCTGGTTATCAGTTTTGTGGACCCGGAACAAAACTTGAAAAACGTTTAGCACGAGGAGACAAGGGGATAAATTTATTAGATGTAGCTTGTAGAGAGCACGACATTGCATATTCAGAAACAAGCAATATTAATAAAAGACATCAAGCAGATTAAATACCAGCTGAAAAAGCATGGCAACGGGTAAAATCTAAAGATAGTGGCTTAAAAGAACGAGCACACGCTTGGTTTGTAACGAACGCAATGAAAGCAAAAGTTAAATTTGGATTAGGCATGAAGAATACTAGTAATTCTAAATGTAGAAAATCGAAGAAGAGAAACTGTAAAAAGAGAAAGGCATGTGATACCAAATTTTTTTCAACCACTGTGAAAAATACCCTGAAACTATTGAAAAATGAAAAACCAGACAATTTAAATGCTGTTGTTAAAATTGCACAAAAAGTCGTCACTTCAAATTTTAAAGGGAAAAAGAGGGCTAATATTGTGATACCAAGAGTTATACCAATACCAAAAATTGGTGGATTTCTTCCAATAATTCCAATCTTAACAGCTTTATCAGCACTTGGTGGTTTAGCTACCGGTGGATCAGCTATTATTAAGGCTGTAAATGATATAAAAAATGGAAAGCAACAACTAGCAGAGTCTACAAGACATAATAGACACATGGAATCAATTGCTATGGGAAAAGGTCTATACCTTAAACCATACAAATCTGGATATGGCCTTTATTATAACCCAGCTCCAAAAAACTTTTAGACAGTCTACCCAATCGACCATTAACTCATCTAGATTTAATGAAATATGCTAAACAACTCAAAAATTTTAGAGGTGTTTTTATGCGTGATCGTTTACCTAAAAAGGCATTAATTCAAGAATGTGGTATTGTTAATTTAGATAGTTGTACTGGTCCTGGAACGCATTGGGTAGCCTATTATAAAAATCGTAATTATAAAGAATACTTTGATAGTTTTGGAAACCTACATCCACCAGTTGAAATAGTTAATAACTTAAAAACACCAATTGAATATAATTATAAACAAAAACAAAAATTCAATACATTTAATTGTGGACATTTATGTTTAATATTTTTATTCAATAAATATAATTTGACATAAAAACATTTTATACTTTTATTTTTTCATAATCTCTTTATTTTACAATTGATTCTTCTTATTTTAACAATTTTAGGTTAATGACATATCTATATAAACATTAAGAAAAATATCATCATCATCATCTTCCATAAATTCTTCATACATATTTAAATTTGTTGTTTCTTGTGCTAATTCTCTTGATGACGATGACGGTAAACAAAAATTTAGGAGAATATTATCATCTTCTTCCTTAAATTCTTCATACATATTTAAATTTGTTGTTTCTAGTGCTATTTCTGGTGTTGATACTGATGAATGGTAATTTAATCTATAATGCCCCCACGCACAAGTATCAACACCATTTTCACGTACAAATCTCTTATCATCTAAATAACTTAATGTCAACTTACTAATGTATTGCGTATAAATATTATGTACCTTAGACTTAAATACATATGTACATAGAATCATAAAATAACTGTTTATTTAATAAACAATTTCTAAAATCATTAATACTTAACTTATTTGTAACACATTGTTTCACACCTTTTTTTTATTTCCTTATCTAGCTGATCTATTTTTACAGAATACATTTTAGCTCTTAAACCAATGAACTCTTTAATTAACTTACCATTGCATTCGTCCTTCATCATCCCTAATACTTTTTTATTCATCAGAGGAAAATTAAATACATTATCCTCCGGATATGCAGATGTATCAAAATGCATTTTAATATCATTTCTAATATCATCATATAGGTCATTTGTTTTGATATCATATATAAAGGAATCAGTATCCATAAAATTAAGATTAATATTTTCACAATATTTAGGTTTCATATAATCGTAATGAAAATTATACATTTTATATTTTGATAATCCTACAACCGCAAACCCAATGCAAATGGGTTTATTATATTCAGTTTGTACTACACTCATTTCAATGGCAACCATTTCGTCATGAATTTTGAGGGAACTATGAAAATTAGGTCTAGCAATAAGAGATCTTGCTCCTAATCGCTTACCTTTATTCTCCCATTCACATACTATTTTTATATCCTTTCTTTTATTGACATTTTTCATAGTTTTGCCATATACAGCGTTGTTTAACAGTTTAAAAAAGTTTTGCTCAAATGAATTTTTAGCTAATGTTCTATGATGATTATTTATATCGATATATTTTTTCAACCAATTTGACTGATTAAATTCAAGAATTCTATGAATTTTCTTTAAAATTATACCATTTTTCATACATTGTTGAAGGTTGCGATAATGTATTATATAATTGGTTTTATCGTTTAAATCTGTTATTAACTTTCGCTGTTTCATGCTTTCAATTTTCTTGTTTTCTGCACAAAATGGCAAGTCACTATGATAGTCGTGAAATGTGGTTGGATATTCTATATCTACCTCCAATATGTAACCAACTGTAGAATCTTCTTTTACATTATTTACATCAAAATTTTCACAGTTTTGAACCCAGTTGAAATTTTTGAAGGGTAGGTAGTGAGACATTACATGACCATATAAGTTATTTACATCTAAATACATAACGTAATTTGATTCTTTTGTAGGATCATAATCACTGATGTATTTGTTATTTGCTATCGAATGTCGCTTACTGCATTGAACTATACCTCCCCTAATACCCCGTACTACGAAATTGTACATGTTAATATCAGTTAACAATTCTAATTCTATTTCCGTTGTTTTCAACATTGCATCCCAAGATAAGCCCGGGGTAGTATAATATTGACAGGGATCTAAATTGTAAATGTTTTTACAAGCCTTACGGAAGTTTTCAAATATATCACAAAGCAATAAAACATCTACTTTTAAATAAAATAACAGATAGTCCAACAGAGTGTTACAATTGAAGGTATTCCAAACCTTTTCAGCATGTTCATAATCATTAACACTACACGACTCATTAGAGAGTTTATTAAAGAACCATGAGCGAGGTGGTAGCTGTGTTTCTTGGAGTCAATTTACGGAATCTAGATAGTCATACGGAAAGACAACTTTACGCTTCATTAAATTGAATTCATTGTCAATGCGATAGGTTGATTTAACAGTTGACAAATTATCATCGGACAAAAACCCTGCTAGTTTTTCTAAACGCGATGGCATAAACCGACAAGAATCTAGAAAACTCAGTTCAATCGTGTCTTTTTCATTTATAAAATTTTTTTTTTGATATGGATACATAAAATTCCTTATTTAAAGGAATTATATTTATATCACCTTCGATAGATAAAAGCTCTCGCACAAACAAATGACAATCATATGCCGAAAGATTATGGATTACTCTAAATTGCACTTGTTATGTGTTGGACCCCTGTATTCACCTGTTAAGTGACAATGATCGGCCACGCGATCTTCAACAGATACATTTTTTTTTACAAATGTGACAAATTGTGTCCTCATTTTGTCTAATCTGTTGAAGCGGTGTTAAGGAATTCATTGGTTTAATTACACTTAAATAATTGTTGTATATTACTAGACTATCCTTAACTAAATTAGTAAAAAAATGTTTTGGTGAGTTATCACCACTATATATTCTAAAAGTATTTAAAGTAGAATTAAAGGAGCATTTTATATAATAACTATAAGCTGAATTTGAACATTGGCTGAATTTTGAACATTAACTGATTCCAGAATACATTCAAAATCAGCGTACACCACAAAAGGCACATCCATTTGCTTTTTTAAATTCTTAAAACTCACTAAATTATTTTCTGCAGTTGGCATCTTAGTTACAATTTTGTTGCATTGCTCCTTATGAATTTCTAATGATGTCTCGTTATGGAAATAAATAAGGCAAGTGTTACATATATATACACATTTCTTGTGTTTTGTTAGTTGACTTCTAATCAATCTGTAATTAAATAAAAGAATTAGAATATTTTTTATTTATATGTTTTAGTAAATATCAATACAAATATTAGTGACATACTTTGAAATGTTTTTGATCCAGACATAGTGGAATCGTTCACCATCTTCCAAGAGTAGTAAATTGATGTGCTTGGCTTTTTCTTCTGTAGTAAAATAATATGGACCCACTATGTTTTCCCCTTCCAAACCAAACACATTTATACTGATATTTAGATTATTCAACCCAAACACCTTTATTTTATTTACGGACAAGGGAAAATTAAGTTCTTTGAAATTTAAAACGATGTTATTTTCCAGCACTATAGTTTCATCTTGTACGTTATTAATTTTAATGATGAACATCTCGTTGGATGCTGTCCATGAGCGATTGGATATAGAGCCGATATTATAGCCCACTTGAAACAATACTCATCCTTATTTTGCACGTTAACGCACGCAAACTTTCTCTGTATTGCAGGTGGTAGAGGAATGTATTGTGAACCCTTAATGGATTTGTATTCATTAATATTAATTTCGAGGTATGATATTTCTATTAAAGCCAATCCGCTATCACGCTCTTGAAATTCGCTCATCTTTTTCAAAATAATATTGCACTGGTCACTGTAACTGTGGTCAATATCATCTGTTGTTGAGGCTCCGCTAAGTATAGTCATTTTAGTTTGATGTGATTTTACGTTGATATCACATACGTCTTGTTCTTCTTTTATCAATACGTATTCACAAAATTGTTCACAATTAAATTTTTTAGAGCAATTCAACCCCTTGGGCTTTAATTTCATCCAAAAAAGTTTCAGGTATTAAGTTGTTTTTATTGCTATTTTCGATCATATATGTTGCAATGCGGCCCCGGTATACTGAGTTTATACACCTTAAACCATTGTCTAACATCTTAGCATAATTAATTTTATGTCTATTTGTTCTTGCATGATAATGATAAGTCGTTTTAGGAATATAATCTCCACAATCTTTACAATAAACACTAGTTTCTTCCACTTTTTTCGGATGCTCAATTAAATGAGTGTGTTTGAGAAATTCTTTACGATCCGTGAAACGTATATTACATACGTTACACATCATTGATGAACCTTGATGTTGCATTCTCACATGACGTTTTAAGCAAAAATTGCGACTAAATGATTTTCCACAAATATCGCAAGTAAACATGTCCATTTTCCGGTTTTATTTAATAATTTTTTAATGGTATGTAATGATGAAATTTTCAAAACAAGAATTAATTATATTAATTTCTACAGATCTATTTATACTCGAAATTGTGGGCGTGGTTTAAATGATGTAAGGAGCAAGTTTTTATGTACATCCCTATGCACATATATTTTAAAGTGTAATAAAAATAGACGGAACTGTTACAAACATGCTGCTAGATAATTTATATACAGTTCTATTAATAACAATAGAACTGACGAATGCATACAAACATACACATTTGTAATAAAAAGAGACAACAACAATAGATATAAAAACACAGTTAGAAAATTATTCAATGCAAACACAATCCCCACAGACATACATACATAACATGATGAAATATCCTAACGCACACAAACACAATAACCAATAGAAATGCATTACTTGTAAGTGCATAAAATAGAAAAAGATAAAATAAAGATACGAAATATTTAATAAATTCCCCTCAACAAATTTTTCATCGTAGTATAATACAATATCCTCACGCACACAAACACAATAACCAATAGAAATGCATTACTTGTAAGTGCATAAAATAGAAAAAGATAAAATAAAGATACAAAATATCTTAAAAATTCCCCTCAACAAAATTTTCATCGTAATATAATACAATTTCCTAACGCACACAAACACAATAACCAATAGAAATGTATTACTTGTAAGTGAATAAAATAGAAAAAGATAAAATAAAGATACGAAATATTTAAAAAATTCCCCTCAACAAAATTTTCATCTCAAATTATATGCCCTTAAAAATAATAGTGATGAAGGAAAATAACACGACGGCAATACCTAGCATGATGTGCACTTTTACATTGCACTTTGATACATACATAAAATAGCAAGAAGACAAATACCACTTTGGCAACACCTTGCATGATGTGCACTTTTACATTGCACTTTGATACATACATAAAATAGCAAGAAGAAAAATAGCACTATGGCAACATCTTGCATGATGTGCACTTTTACATTGATCCTTATGGCACATTTTGGCCCCCGAACCCCACAAACACACTACTCATGATGTAACTTGTCCTTTTCATCTAGACTGGACCACGTAGTCTAATATTATTTGCAGGGTCTCTCGCTCTCACCACAATAACATGGTACATACCATGGTATATGTGTTTTGACTGTACTTATAAATACACAAATGCAAGCCTTTATTGCGCACATTTTGAAAATGACTACACGTTTCCTATGCTGACATAGTATGCTCACATCAAAAAATGTGCTACTTCCAACATATCGTGTTAACGTCTTACATATGAAATATGCTGACAGAATATATCGAAAGCTGCCGGTGTAGCAAATAAAATCAAATTTTCGGCAATTTGGGTGGTCTAACGTACATACGTACATAAGATTTGGAAATTACATTTGTTTGAATATCTAGTAATTCTCGATAAAATTGTTGGTGATTTTGTATAAGCATAAAAAGTTTTAAAAATTTTTCAAGTTATTTTTATTGAAGTCAAGCATATGTAAATTCTACCCTCACAAAAACATAAATGTGAAAAAAGGCCAAGTTCATATCCGAAATTTCGGCCATTAAAAGTAGTGAGATATAAATTTTGTCCAAGTTCTTGTTTGGCAAAATACCTAACACAGAAATATTATATAAATTTGTAATCGTAAGGGTTCTGCTTACTTGACAACATTTTTACCTATATATAGAAATGAACAAATAAACATTATTCTCTCCTTTTTTAGAAAGGTAAAAAATATTGCCAAGTTAGCAGATTATATGGTAATTCTATGACACCCTTACGATTACAAATTTATATAATGCATAGCATATTTCTGTGTAAGGTATTGTGCCAAACAAGATCTTGGTCAAAATTTATATCTCACTACTTTTAATGGCCGAAATTCTCTATAATAACACTTTTTAAACTTAAAATTTCTGGTGTGTTTTATGATCACTGTGCCAGTTGAAAATGGCATCGTAACATAAAATATTCGTTAAGAGCGTGACGGGTGTTGGATTGTTGACCTTAAAAATGCACTATTGTATCATTACAACGGGTCGCCAGTGTGTACGCAATTTGTAATGAATCGTCTGGAAAAAGCATGTAAATTAAAGCGTGAATTTTAGCGGGAGTAACCCGCCTCGTTTCTCAATATATTTACATATTTACAAAGTTTCAATAGGGTGGCTGGTGCTTTAATTTTTGGATTTTCCCATTGAGTAAATCAATTAGGACTATTCCTAATACTACTACTATTCCTAATATGCTATTTCTACAATATTTTAGCTCTCTACAGTATAATATTACGTAAAATTTTTATGGTTTGGCCCAGCCGACTTTTATATCTGCTAGTGCTTATGGTCCATGGAAAGTTTCGTAGGAAAAAGTTATTGAGAAATACATTAACATGACTATTAGACTAAAAACTGCTAAGCCAAAGTACATAAAAGAAAAAGCTAAGATTTATGGGTGTAGTCACGGACACTTTTCAAAACAGAAAATTTTTACTTTGGATAAGTGCAATGTGTATGAAAAGTTTCAATAAAATTTATCTCTATACATTGAGTTTAAAGTGCTTGTTCTTGCCCCCTGATTGAAACTTCTGATTTTTTTTTTATTTTTCTTAGTGATCTCTGATCTAGATTTATTTGTGTGTTAATTTTGAGCTCTCTAGTACAATGTGGAGTTTTAACGGGGTTGCCCCGTATACCGGAAAAACTTTTTATTTTTAAGGTTTTCTCGTTGGCTTACTCATCTACACTTACTTGTGTATAAAATTTAAGCTCTCTAGCGCGAACTATACCTAGAAATTTTTTGAGAATTACACCTCCCACTATTTTGTTGTGAGCAGTGCATATAATTCATGCTAATTTTTTTTTTTAAATATGCTACACCAAAGTAGATTAAACACAAGGCTAACATTTTATGCGAGTGATCAAGCCCACTTTTTAAGTAAATAGTTTAAAGTGTTGTATACGTGCAACGTGTATGCAAGGTTTTACTAAAATGGCTTGAGTTAAAAGCTATATATTAAGTTTTTAGTTCCAAATATTACTATCGTGGCCCCACCCATTATGGAAAATTTTTTTGGTTTTCAGATCTTTCTAGTTGGTTTTTCAAATAGACCTACTAATGTATTAAATTTTAGCTAATAAGCTACCAGGCTTAAGTGAGAATTTTCAGCCGAAAATATTGATAAATGCGAATTTTATAGCATTCCTTTTTGTAAGACATCTGTCTTCTCGGAAAAGTCCTTATATCTTGTGAACAGATGCAAGTAATTAAAAAAAATTATTAAAGTTTTTTTTGTAGGAAAATTAATACATATTTATTTTTTTTATTGTTGTTTGTAGCTGTTATAATTGAATATATTGGTGTAATATTCATGTATGTAGTTTGCAGCTACGTCTAATTTTAAAAAATAAATATTTTGGGTAAGAGGAAAATCAAGAATTTTTGTTTAAATTATTTAAAACTAATTAACCTCTTAACTTACATCATTAGTTTTTTTAATTTTTATAAAAAGTTTAAAAGTTATAAAGCGTTATTTACAAAATTTATGGAAAAATTACGAAAAATTTTAATGTAGAATACTTAAAAGAACCAATTCATTAAAAACCCATAATTTTTGCCCACAAAATAAAGCTTAGGCATTTTTCTTTTAAATTAGATACTCAAAAGTTAAGAAAATTATGTTTATGGTTAAAGTTATGAAGAAAATTCCTTGCAAACTAGATTTTTTGCCAAAATTTGACTTGTGCGACCTCTAAACCTCTTGCGAAAATCGGAGAAAATCTCAAAAATACTTGACCCTATAAGGTTTCAAATTATGCTTAAGCCCTAAAAAAAATTTTTTTGGACACCCTAGTGTACAAGTTTAATTACGTGTATTATCTCAGGTATTTTTCAAAATTAGACGTAGCTGCATAGCTACATACATGAATATTACACCAATATATTCAATTATAACAGCTACAAGCAACAATAAAAAAATAATTAAGTATTAATTTTCCTATAAAAATAAACTTACACAAAGGAATGCTATAAAATTCGCATTTATCAATATTTTTTTATTTGAAAATTCTCACTTAGGTGGTAAATTATGCAATAAATACACAAAATGTAAAACCACTCAGAATTTTCCTCTGAGTTTCCGGCAATTCCCAAAAATATTTCATAAAATCCCAAAAATGGGATTTTTTGGTATTTCTGCTGTATTTTGCGCGGATAATATTTTGGGAAATATTTAAAAACATATAATGTCTTAACGTAAAATCACTTTTTTTTTTATTCCAGCTTTGGAATTTATCTCTTGGAAAGAGAAATCCTCCTGCAAGAAATCTTTTTTATCAGATCAAAAACATCAGCTTGGCATCGGTTTGAGTTTTTCATTAACCCGAGGTTGTCCACTTTGGGGCTTTGTGGCTCTGCCCCCTTTAAGTATATATAATCTTAATTCCAGATTAAAGCTTGGTAACACCTCTTTAAATGGTGTATGAAATTTCATTACAATCAGACGGCTCGTTTAGAAACTGCAGAGTTATTTCCACTTTTTTTTTAAAACCCCCACTGTGTGTCGTTGCAAACGGATAATAATACCTACATAAAGAGTATATCTAAATAGGCTAAGCTGTAGTACACATAAATGAGGTTTAAATTGTATGGGCGTATTAACTTTTTTAATGAAAAATTTATAGCCTTGTATTATCGCAGTTTATATGCCGAATTTCAATAAAATAGCTTCAATAGATTATCTTAGATTAGCTTTTTTAATTCTTACTTTTATGGGCATAGCCCCGCCCTCCTGGCCAAAATTTTCGGGTTTTCAGATTTTTTATTTTATTACTAATCTTGACCTAGCTCTGTAGCGGATTTCAGCTCACTAGCACAAATTTAATTTTTATTGGCGTAGCCCCGCCCCCTTGGTTAAAAATTTCGGGCTTTCAGATTTTTCGTGTACCAAATTGCAGCTCTCTAGCTATAGCGGAAGTGCTTCATCAATTTGATGAGTGATCAGTGAGTCAGTGAGTATGTCTTATAATATGGACTTTTTGCACCTTCATGTCTCCGGAACCTTTTATTGTAAGATTTTCAAACTTCGCATGTGAGGTTACATGAATTAATTCTAATTATTTTCAAAATTTTTCAATTGCGGGAAACAAAGTTATAAGCGGGGTAAAAACTCGATGAATTGCTTCCTGTAGATGCGTGCATTGGCCGGAACTTGGCCTGGCGCACTACCGTGCTCCTAGATCCATTAGACTATATGTCAAATTCATATATATATGCGTATTGGTACTTCGGTATTTTTATATTATATATTTGTTTTTCACACAGTATTTAATCGATTGTTAAGAAATTTTTAGAATATAATTGAATATATCATTATAGTTATATACACAAAGTAATCAAATTATGAATAATGACAAGAACAAAAAAATTCAGAAGCTCTTTTAACATTGTTTTTGTTGAGTTAACAAACAATAATTTTGTTACTCCGCTGTGTTGTGTTATTAGATTGAAGGTAAGGATGACTTTAAGAGATTCTTCTTTTTCTCGCGTTTATTTGTTCGACAAGCCGAAAAAACTTTTGCTGCTTTTTCACTTTGAACAACCTGAAAATGAATGAAAATACAATATCAAACACAAATACCAAGCACAACATCCGTTGTCGTCATATGCGTAGGCAATACCGCCCCCCCCCCTCTTAAGAATGATTTTGCTTCATTCTTCACCCCCCACGACCAGAGTTATTAAACATTTCCTGTGATTACCTACATATTTTAACATTACTCATGAAAATCACAAGTCGTAATGACACCACCCCCAAAAGAAAAAATTTTAATCCGCCAATGTTCGTCGTTCTTTGCTTTTGCAGCAAATTCTTGTGAATCGGTCAACGAACCAACATGTTAGTACTAAAACCAATTATGAACACAAATTTGCCGTTTAAACATTTTATGAAGATGGTATTTGGACAATTCTGACATATTTTAGGTTCCACGCATGACAAACGAGCGCAACAAATGCGGCAAAAAACCCCACGGCTAAACATTTGAATGATGTCATGAAAGGTAATCAGACACGAAGTGGGTCTTTTTGGGATGTATCGTTTCCTTAAACATAGTAGTGCTTTTTATTTGGACGCACAGTGTTAGGCTTTCAGCCTAACTGACATTCGAACATCTTGATCATCATCATTATTCATGACAACAATGACTAAAGTTAAAGTTTTTGTTAATGTTGGTGCTGATGATGATAGAATTGATTAAATTATTAAATTTTTAAAATTGAATTGATTACACTATGCAACAAATGCAGACTTTTGAAAAAGCACACGGACTGGGACGTATAGGTTCGATAGTACTACCAAAGGGTAAAAAAACTCTATATTATTAGGTTGGTGGTTTTTGGTGAAAAACTTTTTTAAGGGGTTCCAAGGATTTCGAAAATCAATACGCCCTTAAAAAATGGTGTCACCAGTTTTTGGCCAACAGCTATTTCCTTAAATTATATATGGTAATAATGTAGCTAAAAGTTTACCAAACAAGTATTATTAACATTTTATACCAAAAAAAAATTCTTCATGCATTTTTTTTTTGCATAAATTAAGGAAACAATTTTTTAAACGTTTTTCAGAATAACTTCCACAATAAGAGAAGAATTACTATCTAATAACTTACTAATATTGTATTATGAATACAATTTTAGCTTAAAAACGTTTTTTAAACGTTGTGTAAATCAGCAAATTTTAAAATTGACAGGACCCAAGTTTAAACCAATTTTCAGATTAAGTTGATATAATTTTGATTCGTGTTTATTTACATTTATAACTTTGCCTATTATAGTATTAGTCATAATATCAAAATAATCTTGTGTTTTCTGGCTTTCACATCGTTTTCACATGTTTTCTTGTGAGTTCGGATGTTATAACATATGCTACGCCGGTTTAAGTTGAAATTTAGAAAATACAAATTAATAGTGTTTGTTCTAGCTTCCGAATTTAGAAGAACACAATTAGGAAATTGACAATTTCACACTTTTAGATTTTTACGTTTTCGATTTTGAGGAAAAAATTCGTATTATTTTCACTTGTTTTTTTCTCAAAATCGAAAACTAAAATATCGAAAAATTTGAAATCGGTAATTTCTATATTGTGTTCCTCTTAATTCAGATGCTAGAACACACAATATTAATTTGTGTTTTCTAAATTTCAACTTTATCAGGCGTAGCATGTGTTATAACATGTGTTTTTTATTTTGTCGTTTTTGTTTTGATTCTTCTTTCTAGTGCAATAAAATTACAACGCTTTTTATTCGCTACACTACAGTATCAAATACACTAAAGGTATTCAAGTCAACTCTTGCAACTGTGCAAAAATGCATAATTGAACTTTCTGACGTGAGCAACCCATTTTGTTTAATTGTCTGTAAAACAACAAAATATGTGCATAGATATATTGTACTTGTATGTTTGTTTAAGTGCTGAAACGAAGTGTTGAAACTTCGCTGATTAATTTTGTAATCAATTCACTAATAAAAATATCAATATTAATAATATTGGTATTATTTAACAAAATTCTAATAACTACATATTTGAGCACAGGTCTTTTGAAAATAGCAAAATTATGTATGTATTTGTTATCTGAAAATCGAATTTGAAGATTTCTATATAATTTCTAGCTAAGAATTTTTAAATATTTTTTTAATTTTATAATTTTTTAATTAATTTATTTGTATCGAAAATATCTTCAACGACTTGTTTTTTCATTTAAAAGAAAAAAATTTGGGAATTTCAGCGTCGTAATTTGGTGTAAGGTTGATTTTATAATTTTTTTGTCCATTTTTTTGCACTTTTGCTTTTTTGCAACAGTGCAACTTTTGACGTGAATACCTTTACTATATTTTTCTCTTTTTTCCACGAATTTTAAAAATCCTAATTGGAGTTTTTTTTAGCTGTCACTTTCTTCACTTTTGTGTGTTCTGTGTTAGAGTTATTAACGACGTTCCGGAAGTTCAAACAGTATTTGGAAACATTTTTAGATTTTTAATTGAACTATAGTGAATTTTTAATCAGAAATAATTTTTAGTCAGGCTTAACTTTAATAATTTCAATTCTTTTTATTAAATGAAATATTTTATTAATTAATGTGAGTTTCTAAAGAAGAGAAGAAAAATTATATTAGACTTTTTAGGCTGGGGGAAATACCGATATTTTTCTGTGCAGCAACGCACTTCATCAGCACCCTAGTCTATCTACTTGGGTAGATTTTGTTATTAACATCAGCTATTTAACGTAAATGCTAATGAAACGGAACGTGAGAAATGATTGCTGTGTACAATTGTTGATTTACCTTTGGTAAACACATATGTAAGTATCACTATTTATTTCCCCTGTTTTTCCATTTTTTCATTTTTCTATTTAGGTTAGCACGAAGTTATATTACTCTACCTACGTATGTTTAACTATTCTTGCTTATCTTTTAAGATCATCACAGTAATTATTTTTACTTATTCGAGGTACCGTCGGTACATACATATAAGTATTATAGTAGTGGATATTATGTTACTTTGTTGTTGCATTCTCCCGTTTATTTGGTTTTTCTAACATTAGTGATAGCCAAGTGAACAGTGATTGCCAAGTGAACATATTTTTGTCACGTGCCCATGATGAATTGAGACATTTTTAGATTTTTAATTGAACTATAGTGAATTTTTAATCAGAAATAATTTTTAGTCAGGCTTAAGTTCAGTAATTTCAATTCTTTTTATTGAATGAAATATTTTATTAATTAATGTGAGTTTCTAAAGAAGAGAAAAAAAATTAAATTAGACTTTTTAAGCTGGGGGAAATATCGATATTTTTCTGTGCAGCAACGCACTTCATCAGCACCCTAGTCTATCTACTTGGGTAGAAATTGTTATTAACATCAGCTATTTAACGTAAATTCTAATAAAACGGAATGTGAGAAATGATTGCTGTGTACAATTATTGATTTACCTTTGGTAAATACATATGTAAGTATCACTATTTATTTCCCCTGTTTTTCCATTTTTTAATTTTTCTATTTAGGTTAGCACGAAGTTATATTACTCTACCTACGTATGTTTTACTATTCTTGCTTATCTTTTACGATCATCACATTAATTATTTTTACTTATTCGATGTACCATCGGTACATACATATAAGTATTATAGTAGTGGATATTATGTTACTTTGTTGTTGTTATTTGGTTTTTCGAACATTAGTGATTGCCAAGTGAACAGTGGTTGCCAAGTGAACATATTTTTGTCACGTGCCCGTGATGAATTGAGACATTTTTAGATTTTTAATTGAACTATAGTGAATCTTTAATCAGAAATAATTTTTAGTCAGGCTTAAGTTCAGTAATTTCAATTCTTTTTATTGAATGAAATATTATATTAAATAATGTGAGTTTCTAAAAAAGAGAAGAAAAATTAAATTAGACTTTTTAAGCTGGGGAAATACCGATATTTTTCTGTGCAGCAACGCACTTCATCAGCACCCTAGTCTATCTACTTGGTTAGAGATTGTTATTAACATCAGCTATTTAACGTAAATTCTAATGGAACGGAATGTGAGAAATGATTGCTGTGTACAATTATTGATTTACCTTTGGTAAACACATATGTAAGTATCACTATTTATTTCCCCTGTTTTTCCATTTTTTCATTTTTCTATTTAGGTTAGCACGAAGTTATATTACTCTACCTACGTATGTTTAACTATTCTTGCTTATCTTTTAAGATCATCACAGTAATTATTTTTACTTATTCGAGGTACCGTCGGTACATACATATAAGTATTATAGTAGTGGATATTATGTTACTTTGTTGTTGCATTCTCCCTTTTATTTGGTTTTTCGAACATTAGTGATTGCCAAGTGAACATATTTTTGTCACGTGCCCATGATGAATTGAGACATTTTGAGATTTTTAATTGAACTATAGTGAATTTTTAATCAGAAATAATTTTTAGTCAGGCTTAACTTTAGTAATTTCAATTCTTTTTATTGAATGAAATATTTTATTAATTAATGTGAGTTTCTAAAGAAGAGAAGAAAAATTAAATTAGACTTTTTAAGCTGGGGAAAATACCGATATTTTTCTGTGCACCAACGCACTTCATCAGCACCCTAGTCTATCTACTTGGGTAGAGATTGTTATTAACATCAGCTATTTAACGTAAATTCTAATGAAACGAAATGTGAGAAATGATTGCTGTGTACAATTATTGATTTACCTTTGGTAAGTACATATGTAAGTATCACTATTTATTTCCCCTGTTTTTCCATTTATTCATTTTTCTATTTAGGTTAGCACGAATTTATATTACTCTACCTACGTATGTTTAACTATTCTTGCTTATCTTTTACGATCATCACATTAATTATTTTTACTTATTCGATGTACCGTCGGTACATACATATTAGTATTATAGTAGTGGATATTATCAGTAACCCGCAAGCCATAGCACAATTGTGCTGATGAAAATCACATACATGCTTATGCTCTTTCATTTAAGGCCCAACTATAATATGAATAAGCTGGCTTAAGCTAATGTCAGAATTGAACGATAAGTCTGTCAAATGCTTAAACAATTCAGATGTGACTTTTAGGTGGCCATAATGTACTTACATGCACTTAAGTATTCTTTAGCCACAGCTGCACATCTAGGTATTGTCAATAATTTTGTAGTAATTTTGTTTCTTCTCATAACTCCTAAATCAATGCAATTCAATGAAACTAACTTGAAAGAATGTTCTAATCTATTAGAAATTCACATATAAATATATCCATCACCTTATTACTTGTTTTATTTGTTTTGCCTACCAAAAAGTACAACAGTGAATATACATAAGTAAATACATGTGTATGTGTGTATTGTAAAACAAACAATGAAAATAAAAGTTTTGCTTTATTTTCTGAGTTTAAAATAAGAAACAATAAAAAAATATTTAAAATCAATGAATATTTTCTGCTGCTGCTTGTTTGAGTTTAAAAAATGTACAAACAGTTGTTTCCTTACGAAATGTGCGTTCAGTTTGGCACTTTACTTAAGCAAATGACATTTGACGAAACTTGACGAAAAGTTTGTTAAGTACATTATAGTTTGCCACATGCGTTTTATATGTAACCGCACAGTTGCTTAAGCTAACTTATTCATATTATAGTTGGGACTTTAGTCGTCACTGAGCAAGCGACGAATTAAGTTGTGCACGCATGTATTAATTTTTTCCTGGTTTTTGGTTTAGTTTTTTTTTGAGCACACGGAACAAAATTAAAGTTCAAATTTAATAAATTTCTATAGACAAAAAATTGATCATATAATTATGGAAGCTAAGAAAAATTTCGTGATGAAAAATGCTTTTCACAATATGCAATGCATTTTATGTTATGAAACATTAAAAAATAATAGGGAAAATGGTTTAAAAAGGCATTTTAATAGTATCAACAGAGCTGTGAATAAATTTAATTTTGAATTTATACACTAAATTGTTGAATGGTTATTAAATTTTTACTTTTTATTTAAGTTTTTAGTAAATTGCTTATTTACAAAAAAAAAATTCATACAACTAATAACCACATCATGTATTTTATATTACAAAACTTTTCTTCAAGTGCAAGTTTATTTTACTCTCATTTTTCTCACCAATACAAACATATTTTATTTTGCGGGACACTGATATTATGTTACTTTGTTATTGCATTCTCCCGTTTATTTGGTTTTTCGAACATTAGTGATTGCCAAGTGAACATATTTTTGTCACGTGCCCATGATGAATTGAGACATTTTTAGATTTTTAATTGAACTATAGTGAATTTTTAATAAACTATAACAACAACAAAAAATAATTTTGCACTGCTTTTTGCAAATGTTTGCACAAAACATCATACATATGTTTCTATATTTGTGATTTGAACGGGCTAAAGTTCGTATCGCTTTTTAAGCCAAATTACATGTGATAATTATTAATGAACAAATAACACCAAAGTCTGTTGTAAATATTCTGACTAACAACACATAGTTGAACGGAACAGCCAGCCGTTTTCGAAAGCCACTAAACCTTCATCATCAGCTTTCTTTTGTGTTTGGTCCACTGTGTGTGGTGTCAGTTGATGTAGATTTCTGCTTTATATACTTAGCATTTTATTGCAAATGGAATATGTGAATTGTTTTGATTCATCGTATTTCAATTTGCTGAAACCTTTTTTGTATTGTAAGCTCAATTTTACCATCACTATATTTACAACAGTCTTACCATTGTCGTTTTGTTCTTTTTACTAATTATACACATGTTATTTAATTTGCTTATTTTTTGTTCTACTTAAGACAAACTTTTTTGGTTTGTTACTATTAAGTATATTTTTATTTAATTTTTGCCACAGGCCCTTGGCTATTAATTTTTAGTTAATTTTAATTATTATTCGAACTCCATTTGTTTCTATATTTGTGATTTGAACGGGCTAAAGTTCGTATCGCTTTTTAAGCCAAATTACATGTGATAATTATTAATGAACAAATAACACCAAAGTCTGTTGTAAATATTCTGACTAACAATACATAGTTGAACGGAACAGCCAGCCGTTTTCGAAGGCCACACCTTCGTTCATCAGCGTTCTTTTGTGTTTGGTCCACTGTGTTTGTTTGTATGTTCAACTTCAGTTCAAAGTCTATCAATATACGTCTGTGTTCTGGCTTCCACATCGTTTTCACATGTTTTCTTGTGACTGGGTGTTAAAACACGTGATACATCTATTTCAGTTGAAATTTAGAAAATACAAATTAATAGTACGTGTTCTAACATCCGAAGTTAGAAGAAAACGATTTGGAAATGCACAATCTCAAAATTGTTGTTTTCTGTTTCGTTTTGCTTTCACAAGACTGTTAACAAGTGAAAAGAATACGTGTTTTTTTAGCCCAAAAGTGAAAACGAAAAAATCTAAAACTAAACCAAACTAAACTAAAACACATGCTTTAACAACAAGTCACAAGAAACATGTGAAAACGATGTGGAAGCCAGAACATAGACGATAAAGTCTATGCAAAGAAAGTGTCTTCTTTATTATACAGGTTAGAAAGAGTGGTGCTATAACTCAACTCCACTCGGAGAACCAGCTGGATTTATTGTGATTCTGTTATACATAATTCTATATATTTTGTGTAGTGAAAACGTATGCATGTGAAAAATTTTAAATATATATTTTTACTTAAAAAAGATGTGGGAAGACATTTAAAAATAACACAGTGGTACAAAATTGAATGAAATAGAAAAACCTGGGGAGTGATATGTTTTTTCTTGTAGGTCTTGTCGAGTTAAAGAAGAATCCAATAGTGAAATATAATGACACCTCCAAAATCCGGACTTACGGTTAAAAACCGGTTTTTTACCTTTGCACACTTATGAGCCCGTAACTTTGTTGATAATGATCCGATTTTCAATTTCTTACTAGATTTTTGTAAGCAAACACAAATTTTGTAGATTTTTCAAAAAATTTTCAACTTTGGTGACGTTTTTATACATTATTTTATAAAGAAACTGTAATACTATTGAATTTATTCAAAAAGTACGTTTATTTACAATTCTAATGCATATTTGGGGTTAAAAATAGATAAGCAATTGACTGAGTTATTGTTTCTTCTTTCGGATCATTATCAACAAAGTTACAGGCTTATAAGTGCGCAAAGGTAAAAAAACCAGGTTTTTACCCGTACATCCGGATTTTGGAGGTGTCCGGCATATTTCACTATTTGAATCTTGTTTTAGTCGACAAGCTTTACAAGAAAAATAATATCTGGTCCCAGGTTTTTGGACTGCCGCACCGTGTAATTATATGTTATTAATTATAAGAATATGTACATTTAGGGTATAACCAATTTTTTGGCATAGTAACATGAGGTCAATCATGTCCTAGTAACCACGAAAATCATAAGCAGTATTCCGGTTGGCTATTGTAAATCTTTTCATATTGTAGCTTTGTTAATCGTGGTAAATTTAAAACACGGCAACAACAAAGTGCATACATTTTTAATTAACTATGCCTACACCATTTACTATACTAAAAACTGTAGTAGATGTTGTAGCTGAATTTATTTACCAGAGTTTGTACAAAAGAAGAACAAGCTACATACACATTCTCTCAGAGAGCCTCTTTGAATTGAATAATAAACGTGTTTTACAATACAGAAGAAAAAATCATTCACGCTTGGACGATTAAAATCGTATTATATTTAAAATTTAATACGTGAGTGAATTCCGCTATAATCTTTTGTAATTTTCTCAGAAAAGTTCACGCACCAATTGGTTTTTCTAAACAGGTGTTTAAAAAAGTATTTAAAAATATATTATTTTTTAAATTACTCAAAATTACATATAAATGTATAACAAAAACAAGAAAAATTATGAGTTAGTTATTGAAAGATAAAAATTTAAGATTTAAAGCTCGAGGAGATTTACAGAAAGGATAAATATCCTGAACAACTTAAATGGCACTCTCCGCACAGATATTACTTCTTTGTTGGTTTTGGGTTATCATATCATCTTTTTTCCAATGCTTAATAAAGCAGTTTTTAGCGGCTGTACGAATTATCGCCTAATACCGCGTTCAGACATACCCCTTAATTGCGTAATTAGGACATTTTATGCAATTAAGGGCTTAATTGAATACAATTCACCATACAATAAATCAATCAATTGAGCAATTAGTAGATAATTGTATCACTAATTGCGTAAAACTGAAAATGCAACCCTGGTGTTTGTTGAGAACTGTGTTCAGTTAGCAGAACAATTTCCGACAATGGCGAGCCAAATGTCAAAAAAAAGTTAATAAACAATCCAAAGGAAATGGGTAGTGAAGAAGGTAAGTTTATTTAAAATTCCTAAATAAATTTATTTTTTAACATATATCTTTTACAAATAGCAAAAAATTTGAAGAGGAAGAGGCTGGCGTTGAGTGCGGAATTGTGGCCATGTCGAGTAGGGATTCGTGGCCAAAGAAAATAAAATCCATGAGATGTACATATGTTAATAATAATAGTTGTAATAAATTAATGACAAAGATTCTTCCACATCATCAAAATTGTTATCATTTTCCAACTTTTGCTCTCATAATACAAAGAGTTGCTGCTTTCTAACACTTTATAGAATTATCAAGTTTTTCTTTTTCTTTTTTTAACACTGCTAATTTTGAAGAGTTCGACATTTCTGTTATATATTAGTGAAATTTCTTTTGAAGCCGAAGTTGCTTCAATTCTTGAAATTCATAAACACGAATATTAACGAAACAAATAAAATTAACTTTTTTTTCAGCTGTCAAATGATCATTGAGTCAGTTAAATTGAGTATGTGTGAACACAAGATTTAATTGCTTAATTAAAATTAAACTGACTCAATTAAAAATGAATGTCTGAACACAGTATAAGTTACTATAGCCCGAAATAGCTAAATAAAGGAACGCGCAAAATTATTGGGTAGTAGTCATTGTGAAGAAATACCCAATAAATGAAAAAATGAAGAAAATCCCAAAAGTGTAAAATAAATAATCGCCCGCCATTTTTAGGTATTTGTTCATTACGTACAATCACCAGAATTTGGAATGAATATTCGCCCAAAATTTTTTGGGTTGTAACGATTCCTAGAACGGTCCCACATTTATCAGAAATGTTGCTACCTATAAAACCGGCTTTACTTTTACGAAATTGGGGTGGTTCTTTTTTTTTCTTGTAAATGTGGTTTTCTCGTTACTATACAATTAAAAATATTAGCTAATAATACATTAATTAGTTAATTATTACATTAATTTATTAATTATTAATACATTATATACACAAATTCTTGAAATAACAACAAAATTAAAATTTCAAAACAAATTAATAAAACACTAATACTAGAATATGACAGAACAAAAAAAAAAAAAAAAAAAATAAAGCAAAGAAACAGTTATACCAACTTTTGAGACTCAAAACGCGTAAAAATTTTTGAAAAAAGGGATAGAAAGGGCTAAATTGAAAAAATATTCAAAAAAAATATAGCAAAATATTTCGAAAAAGCGCGAAAAGGGGCTAGTACTAAAATGTTTCTGTTGAAAATAAAAACATCAAATCAATTTTTGTAAAGTTATTTATTAGAAAATAAATAACTATCATGAGATCAACACATACATAGCTTGAGAGCTCCAATATTGTACATATTTCATTTACATTTCATATTACATTTCAATAAGATATCTACATTAAATAGTTAGCATATACATACATATATAATATAAATATATATACATACGTATGTTTAAATAAGTAGATACATTTAAAATTGGCCGTTATTAAATAAAATTTCGATTTCTCGCTCCTCCAAAAACATACATTATCTGTTTTAGGCTGTACTGAATAACTTTCAAAGCATACAAATTTGTAAGAAATAAAAGATTACTCTATATTATTATTGTTTTTTAAATTGGTAAAGCAATATCGACTTTTTACTCATTTTATTTTGCTACATTAAAGGAAGAAAAAGTTCGCAAAAGTTTAAATGTAGCCATATCGAGCAAAAACTAAAAAGAGGCTAAACGGGCTGAAAGATTATTGTAAAAGGTGCTAGGTTTGCGCCTTTTTTAGTTTGGTGCTAAAATTTTTTTTCGCGTTTTGACTGACTGAAACCGGGCTAAGTCTAGCCCTAAAAGGGCTAAGTTAGCATTACTGCAAAGAAACGCACTTTGAAGAGAAAACAGGATCTCGTTTGTTCCCTTCTTCTACACCCACCCATGTCCTATGCTATTTATATATGTTGCTGAATAGCCCACGTAATTAAAACTTAATTAGATATTTAATTCATTTTTCTAAATTGCATTTTATTTTATACAAGTTAAAAAGTTTATAATTGTTTCGAAAAACATCTATATATATAAAAGAGGATATATGTATGTATGTATGTATGTAATTTATGGACTCCAAAACGGCTGGGCCGATTTTGATGAAATTTTCAGGGAATCTTCAGACTGTGAAGTCTGATTTTTGATTTTCGGTCTGCGGGCGGAGGGGCGTGGCAAAATCCATTTTTAATATTGCACCACCAATGCTATATATCGTTAACTTAATACGAAAAGGCCCTAACTCATGTTTTTCATAGTTTACAGGAGGAGGAAAAAACTAAATAAAAAAAGATGCAATATTGATACAAATTTTTTTAAACACAGTATTATGTGCTTATGTAAAGTGTTTTTAATAAAAATTACGTTTAAAAAAATTTTGTATCAATATTGCATCTTTTTTTATTTAGTTTTTTCCTCCTTCTGTAAACTATGAAAAACATGAGTTAGGGCCTTTTCGTATTAAGTCAACGATATGTGTATATATATTTATTTTTTTGTTGCTTTTTTTAATTTTATTTTATTGTTGTCATGTTTTTCAAAACGAGATATCCAGCTCTTAAATCGGTTATGTAGCTGCAAAGATATTTACAAAAAACCTATGTTAATAATGATCCAATATCAAAATTTTAAAACTTTCGAAATGTTGCATTAAAAAAATCAGAGTTTTCGGTTTATTTACAAAATATTTACATCATTTCGATAACACGATGAGTAGTGTGTTTGGTTCGGGGGCCAAAATGTGCCATAAGGATCAATGTAAAAGTGCACATCATGCAAGGTGTTGCCATAGTGTTATTTTTCTTCTGGCTATTTTATGTATGTATCAAAGTGCAATGTAAAAGTGCAAATCATGCAAGGTGTTGCCAAAGTGGTATTTGTCTTCTTGCTATTTTATTTATGTATCAAAGTGCAATGTAAAAGTGCACATCATGCTAGGTATTGCCGTCGTGTTATTTTCCTTCATCACTATTATTTTTAAGGGAATATAATTTGAAATGAAAATTTTGTTGAGGGGAATTTTTTAAATATTTCGTATCTTTATTTTATCTTTTTCTATTTTATTCACTTACAAGTAATACATTTCTATTGGTTATTGTGTTTGTGTGCGTTAGGAAATTGTATTATATTACGATGACAATTTTGTTGAGGGGAATTTTTTAAATATTTTGTATCTTTATTTTATCTTTTTCTATTTTATGCACTTACAAGTAATGCATTTCTATTGGTTATTGTGTTTGTGTGCGTAAGGATGAAAAATTTGTTGAGGGGAATTTTTTAAATATTTCGTATCTTTATTTTATCTTTTTCTATTTTATGCACTTACAAGTAATGCATTTCTATTGGTTATTGTGTTTGTGAGCGTTAGGATATTTCATCATGTTATGTATGTATGTCTGTGGGGATTGTGTTTGCATTGAATAATTTTCTAACTGTGTTTTTATATCACATATCTTGTTGTTGCCTCTTTTTATTGCACATATTTTATAGCTTTCTCCAGGAAAAAGGATCGGTAATAAAAAAAAGGATGAAAGAAAACGATGTATATGGGAAAATATCAACAGATGTTAAGCATTCGTCTAGTATTTAGAACACTTGATATGTAAACCTTTTCTTAGTGCACATTTTTGGTTTGATTTTTATTTTGTTTGTTTAAAATGAAATTTTTATGTTCGTTTGCCTCCTCTGGCTATTTTTATTACACATATTTTATAGCTTTCTCCATGAAAAAGGATCGGTAATAAAAAAAAGGATGAAAAAAAAACGAACATGCATTTGCAGCACGTAAATGGTTGATGTATATGGGAAAATATCAACACATGTTAAACATTCGTCTATTATTTAGAACACTTGATATGTAAACCTTTTCTTAGTGCAGATTTTTGGTTTGAATTTTTATTTTTTTTTCTTGTTTAAAATGAAATTTTTATGTTCGTTTGCCTCCTCTGGCTATTTTTATTACACATATTTTATAGATTTCTCCAGGAAAAAAGATCGGTAATAAAAAAAGGATGAAAGAAAACGAAAGTGCATTTGCAGCACGTAAATGTTTGCAGTATATGGAAAAATCTTAACACATATTTATTAGTATTTAGAACACTTGATATGTAAATCTTTTCTTAGTGCACATTTTTGGTTTGATTTTTTTTGTTTGTTTAAAATGAAATTTTTATGTTCGTTTGTCTCCTGTGGTTATTTTTATTATATATATTTTATAGCTTTCCCCAGGAATAAGGGTAAGTAATTGAAAAAGGATTTTCCGGACATACAGATATGTCGAAAATGTATTTTTAAATACAATTCATATGATTTTTCTTTTAAAAATCCTATAAATACAGTTTTGTTTTTCAATTAGTTATCAGTGATGCAAAAAATATCAATTGAAATGAATGCAGAAATTTTCCACACGGATGATGAGGAGACAATGCTCGAACCTCATACAAACCCACAAATGGAAGAACTAGAAGACGAAGAAGGCCAAGAAGGCGAAGAGGAAGAAAAAGAAGACAAAGAATCCGAAGAAGAAGAAATCGAAGAAGAAGATGACAACTTTTTTTCATTACTTCTAAGTAATGAAAAAAAATCAAGAAGATTGTCGGAAAAAGGAGCAGCCATCATTAAAAAATTAAATATTTAAAAACAAAATAAATTTGTTAAAAAAAAACAAAAAAAAAAAAACATTATTCTTAAATTTAAAAAAGAAAATGAGGACGTAAATCCCTTTAGAACATTGTATAACCAACATCATACCTGCCCAATATGTCTAAGAGCAAATATATTGGGTAGGAATATGATTTTAATTAATTGTAATCATAAGTTTTGCACAAAATGTTTTAGACATTATAACTCTTATAAATGCCCTGTGTACAGGACATATTTTAATTACAGAAACACTATAAATAAAAAGGGTGAGGTTTATATAATACACACAGAACCGTTGTCAACCTATTTACCAATAGAATAAATAAAAAATAAATTTTACATTTAAATCATAATATAAATTTTATTTAATGAGCAACAGTTTTCAGATATTTTCAATGTTCTCTTTCTTAAGAGATATGTATATGTACATGTATATAATTTTTAGCTTGGTTATTTTTATTTTTTGAAAAAAAAAACATTTAGTTACATTGTATATCTTTTAAATGTTACTGAAATTACAATTTTTGCATTTAGTTACATTGTAGATATTGTAATAAGTTTGTATTAGCTGTTTTGCTTCTTCTTCTGCTTTCATATGTTGTCTTCTATAATACGAGCAGGAGCAGGTGTCTGGTCCACATGTTCCATTTTCGTTAGACCAACAACAATTATCATAATGCTCTCCATATTTATTCTTCATTGTTTTCAAGCGGCTTGAAATCTCCAAATGTGTTTGAATATTGATGAGTTTATATTTGTCTTCATCAGAAACAATATGAGAACATCTTTTTAAGAAATTATATATATCTTTTAATATCATTCTAACTACTGAGTATGACTACATGAGTGCACTAAATGATTATAAATAACCATTAGTGCTGAAAGTTTCGTTATTTATACTCTAATAATTACTTACTTAATCATTCTTTCCTACTTTTTAACAAAAATATAACAAATATTTTAATCTTTTTATTTTATTTTATTTATATGTCCTAAACTAACTATAAAATATAGAAAATTAGTATGGTTACAATAGTTTTCTTATTTCGTTTGTAAGAGGAATATATTCAAACATTTTATCATATATAATTAAACCATATGCGGATGCATTAGGTGGAATATTTTTCAATGTTTTTAATTCAATACGAATATCGATAGGTCCAGTTTTAACTGATTCATTTCGATGAGTAACATCTAAAACTATTATTGGAAATTTTCTGGGGTTAATAATGGTTGGGAATCTCGTGAATAATAACTTTCTTGAAATTTTAAATACATATCGTATAGCATTGCAAAACGATTTCTGTCGAATTTTAGATTTAAATCATCATAACGATATGTAACAGAGTTAAGATGTACTTTAATATCACTTAAATCGCAGTGTTGAAACTTGTTGTCATCATTTCGAAGACCCAATAATAAAAAACGCGGTCTTTCGTTTTCGGTAGCTAGCTTAACATTCCATAAAACTGTTGTACTTTCTGGAAGTAAACATATATTTAATGGGTGACGATTGTTTATTGTTTTAAACATCTGCAATTTGTACGCATCGGCAAGTTGAATGTGTGGTACTTTCCAAGTAATATTTAAAATTGATAGCTTAATTTTTTCAGCTGTCGTTTGAGATTTAAAAACTTGTCTAACATCTTTAGATCGTGAAAGTACCAATTCATGCTTAGAATTAACTATAATTTTATTAAAGTCTTCAGCAAATCCGAGTAAATATTTTAGTGGCACAAAAATTAAAATAACCTTTTTCAAGTGTAAGATCATCAATGTTTAAAGGAGACCATCCAGCATTTAGTAGACTGTCACTTTCAGATTTATTCAGCGAGACATAGTTTTTTAATTCTGTTGCAATACCCAAATGCCGTGTGCGATCAATTTCAACACCATTAATTTCATAACGAATTTCATCAAATAGATGTACCATGCAATTGTTTAAGAGACGTATGGATGCATAAACTGTTGAATCTTCCTTTGTAGCAAGTACTTCTATATATGTATGTAAGACTTTCACTTGGTAAAACATACAAATCTTGATTTTGAATCGTTATACGAATCTCATCATTATTTTTAAATGATTGTAAATATGATGTGTAGCTGTGGTACTCTTTCTTGATAATTGAGTTATCAAATTTCGGTTTTTGTAAAATGTTAATAATACTACTCATTGGTATCTTTACGCTTTTACTTTTAGATGAAACCCCAAATTTTTTAAAAACTCCTTATTAGCCTCACGAAGAATAATATTTTGTTTCTGTTGTATTATTTCTTTAATTTGTCGTTTTTTCTGTTTCTTTGATTTATTGCAATTCGATAGCTTTCCGGTTTCGTGTTCCGTTGATAAGGTTAGAATGAATGGTGAATGCTTTTGCAACTCAGTTTTATTATATATAACCTCTCTCTCATAGGATTTAAATGTAATCGTATTGTTAGTTTTTCACCACGAAAATTTATTAAGTTTCCGTCTTGATCAACGACTTTCAAAATAAGACTATTTATTATTCTTGAACTTACAGGTAAATATATTACATTAGTTGGAGCCTCAGTTATTTTATATCCTGGACTGACGTTAAGTGAAAACTGATGCAAAATATGTGCAGACATGTTATTTATATATGATCCACCTACAATGTTACATTCAACGATTATTGTATTAATTTTGGTTATATCTATTGTTTTATCAGAGTAATGTTCCACGCCAGGCTCTAATACTTTTGTATTAAAACGTAATAAGGATTCGATTGATCTCTTCTTATTAAAATAAATTTAATCTGTAGTACTTTTTATGCATGTTTGTAGAGTATTATAATTTGCTCGCACATCAAGCGATCCTTTTGCATTTACATTGTGATATTTATTTATTAATACTTCAGCTATATCTAATAATTCATATGAGCCAACTGGAACTTCTATTTCATGATTCCCCATATGAAATAAATTGTTTTCGACATCAACATTTGGGATTGAATGATACGTATCGAAACTTATTAAGCCGCAAACATAGTTTTCATTTAGTTCGATTGGTGGAAAATAGTTTGCAACAAGATATGAAGAGTCTCCGTTCAATGTTAATGTAATTGACATTTTAACGGTTGATGAGTGAATAAATTATTAATAAATTTTGTAATGATTTTTATGATGATGTATTGTCGATATTAATCTAAGAGTTATGTTCTGACGAGAATCCCAACTATTTAACGTAAACCATATTATTTCTTCTTTTTAAAATTTTTTCAACTAAATATGTTTCTGGAAATTTAGTTTTCATTAGCTCACGTTTGTAAAAACCACCTTTAATTTCATGATCTTGATACTATTGTAATATATAAGTATTAGGGTTAGTATTTTTTATAGTTTTGATTCTAAATATTTCTGTTGTCCAGTTTGGTGTGTAACCTTTTTCAAATGTATGCTTATATTTACTTATTCGAACATTATCATTTACTTTAAACTTGGGTTTTTGAAATACTTTTAAATTTTTGTAGACTGTATTCAACAATAAATTTTCATTTGACGAATTTACTTCATTTGGGGTCATCTGTATTGTTCTATGAAATGCATCATTATATTTATCAACAAGTTCTTGATATTTGTTTATCCATTTGTATGTTCCTTGGTAACTAAACTCTTTCCACATCATTCATCATCATAGTTGATGAAATTGAATGTTGAAAAATTCTTTACCGTCATCTGTTTGTAAATTTCTTGGTTTTCTATTGTTGTTAGTGAAAATAATTTTCATAGCATTCGCTACGTTTGTTACAGTTTTATTTTTTAATGCTACAGCCCAAGCTTTCTTTGAAAAGGTATCTATTACTGTTAGAAGATATCGATATCTGTTATTATGTTCTGCATAATTTCCCATTTCCACCAAATCTGCTTGCTATAAATCATCAATTCCTTTCATTATAACTCGTCTTCTTTTAAAAATTTTTCGCGCTTGTTTGTGCAGTTCATTAACTATTTCTCTCTTATCTGAATTCATTCCCTTTATAATAGTTGTTCCTTATTAATATCTAAACGGAAATTTCATATGCTTATATATAATTTTTATTCTTTGATTTTAGGAAGCTCGAGTTTTCGTTTTTTAACAGCATCTAAAGCAGCATTTTTATTAATTGACTTAAATATAACTTCTTCAATATTATCAAATCTTTCCTCGATATTCTTTGAGAAGCCCTTATTTGCAAAATGAACTTGATCAATCACTACTTTTTCAATAGCTTCAACATCGTCATCGATCCCTTTTGTAATCAACTCTCGTAATACTTTTACATCTCGTTTGATAACGTTTAATTGCGAATTATAATCGTTTTTAAGTTCCTCACTTTGGTTTTTAATGGTTTTGATGATAACATGTATTTTCTGGATATCTTTTGCAATGGCATCCATTTGGAAATTATACTTGTACGTACTTAACTTTAAATTATTTATATTAGTCTTAATGGAACTTTCTCCAAACTTATTTATATAACTCATTTTTGATATATTATGCCAACTTCTCGTTTATGATTATTATGACCAGCACTTTCCGATGAAAGAAGTAAACGTAATCTGTCAACTAGTTCATTTGGATCATCCCAATATATATAATTAGATTAACGATTATCTGCAGTTTTTAATAATAATAAATTACCTTTTTTTAAAACATTTGGTTTCGTAGTAAATAAATGTTTTATAATATTAAGATATTTATATGCTCGTGTACCTTTAATTTGACCATGTGGCTGATATTGTCGTTTGTATGCATTTGTACTCGTTAAAAGTTCTTTGTAAGTTTTCAAATCATTTTTAGTGTAATGTAGGGGTTTTGAATGAAAAACTAATTCGAATAATCCTGGAGTCATTTTCCACTTTGTATTTCCTATTCGAATAGAATTATCTGCATTAAAATTTAGTTCATTATTGGCATATCGCCAGTTTCCGCTTTCATCTATGTTGAACCCATAAACCATATCTATTTTTTCATTAAGCAAGAGCAGTTCTATATTTTTGACTAGTGAGGACTTATTATAATCATTTTCGGTTACCTTGAAGTTGTTCTTATCATCGTCATTATCCTCGCTAAGTATTTGTAAATCTAGTTTTCTTTTTTTTGTTGGTATGTTATCAATCATATTGTCATCATAACCCTGAGCATCATCAAAGTTATCAGAACTATCATCAGATGGTAGTGATGGAAGTTTTGAATCTGATATATTATTATTATTTGATTGATAAACATCTGATTTGTAATCAGGTGTTTTTTAATAATCTTTTTTAAAGGTTTTGCTGTAGGTGTATATGTATCTTTCAATAAATCACCGGATTGATAATCATCAATTTTTTTAATTATCTTATTCAGTGGTTTCGCTACAGGCTTAAATGTATCTTCCAATAAATTGAGTCTGTCTACTTCGTTTAATTTTATATTTTTTAGTTTTTCTTTTAATATCATTCTTGTTTTAACAATATCTTTTAATAATTTGTTATTATTCATTTCAAACTAATTTGTATCTGGTTGTTAACTTCTTTGTATCTGATATTGATCTGGTTTGTATCTGCTTTATATCTGCTTTTTATCTGCTTTGTACCTTCTCTGTATCTGCTTTTATCTGCTCTATATCTCCTTTTATTTGCTCTGTATCTGCTTTTTATCTGCTTTATATCTGCTCTGTATCTGCTTTTATCTGTTCTGTATCTGCTTTTTATCTGCTTTTATCTGCTCTGTATCTGCTCTGTATCTGCTTTTATCTGCCCTATATCTGCTTTTATTTGCTCTGTATCTGCTTTTTATCTGCTTTATATCTGCTCTGTATCTGCTTTTATCTGCTCTGTATCTGCTTTTATCTACTCTGTATCTGCTTTGTATCTGCCTTTTATCTGCTTCTGGACAAAACCACTTACAGTTGTATGAATTTATCAAAACCTTTTCTATATCTTCCCTTATTTACAGCATCATCCTTACTAATAACAACGAATCCATATTCATCATCATCATCCGTAAATTCTATAAACGACATATCTCCAATAACATGGCCATTATATATATGTCGTAAATTTATTTCATCTTGTTTAAATATTATGATCATATTCGCATTATCACGTATTAGATGTTTGGGAATTTTTGTATATGTTTGACATAAATAAAAGCAGTCAATATGCTTATGTCTACCCATGCAAAAGTAATCTCTTATATTATCTTGTTTACCACAAATAACGTCATCAAATATTATTATGGAATTAGAATTTGCTTCAGCGGGACTTAAAACCTTTTCATTTTCCGAAAATGTAAAAGGATTAATTCCTTTTATCGGATCGATCAGTTTCTTAAGGTAACAGTATTTCGGTTGATATAAAGACTTCGAATATATATATAAGTTTCTAAAGCTAAGACCATTAGGACTTTCTATTAGACTAATCATTACGTTAGTTTTACCGCAGTTTGAAGGTCCTACAATTAGTGCACGTATTGAATTAGGTAATAATGTGCTATGTTTAATTTTAGTTTTCTCTTCTTGTGATACATCAACATTTCTTATAACAATTTTTTTTGCTTGCTCTATTAATCGCATATTGATAACTAATATGTTTTTGTTATAAATTCAATCTTATATACGGAAATCTCATCATTTTCAGTTTTAGTATGGAACACATAAGACATATATATATATGTATATTAAAGAAGAATAAACATTAACATGGTTATAAACTATAACAAAGGAGTTAGAGATAATCAGTGCAATATTGGTAGCGGTTTAGTAAACAACTTAATAAACAAATTACCTATTGAACTACATTTACCTGGTTATCAGTTTTGTGGACCCGGAACAAAACTTGAAAAACGTTTAGCACGAGGAGACAAGGGGATAAATTTATTAGATGTAGCTTGTAGAGAGCACGACATTGCATAATCAGAAACAAGCAATATTAATAAAAGACATCAAGCAGATCAAATACTAGCTGAAAAAGCGTGGCAACGGGTAAAATCTAAAGATAGTGGCTTAAAAGAACGAGCACACGCTTGGTTCGTAACGAACGCAATGAAAGCAAAAGTTAAATTTGGATTAGGCATGAAGAATACTAGTAATTCTAAATGTAGAAAATCGAAGAAGAGAAACTGTAAAAAGAGAAAGGCATGTGATACCAAATTGTTTTCAACCACTGTAAAAAATACCCTGAAACTCTTGAAAAATGAAAAACCAGACAATTTAAATGCTGTTGTTAAAATTGCACAAAAAGCCGTCACTTCAAATTTTAAAGGGAAAAAGAGGGCTAATATTGTGATACCAAGAGTTATACCAATACCAAAAATTGGTGGATTTCTTCCACTAATTCCAATCTTAACAGCTTTATCAGCACTTGGTGGTTTAGCTACCGGTGGATCAGCTATTATTAAGGCTGTAAATGATATAAAAAATGGAAAGCAACAACTAGCAGAGTCTACAAGACATAATAGACACATGGAATCAATTGCTATGGGAAAAGGTCTATACCTTAAACCATACAAATCTGGATATGGCCTTTATTATAACCCAGCTCCAAAAAACTTTTAGACAGTCTACCCAATCGACCATTAACTCATCTAGATTTAATGAAATATGCTAAACAACTCAAAAATTTTAGAGGTGTTTTTATGCGTGATCGTTTACCTAAAAAGGCATTAATTCAAGAATGTGGTATTGTTAATTTAGATAGTTGTACTGGTCCTGGAACACATTGGGTAGCCTATTATAAAAATCGTAATTATAAAGAATACTTTGATAGTTTTGGAAACCTACATCCACCAGTTGAAATAGTTAATTACTTAGAAACACCAATTGAATATAACTATAAACAAAAACAAAAATTCAATACATTTAATTGTGCACATTTATGTTTAAAATTTTTATTCAATAAATATAATTTGACATAAAAACAACATTTTATACTTTTAGTTTTTCATAATCTCTTTATTTTACAATTGGTTCTTCTTATTTTAACAATTTTAGCTTAATGACATATCTATATAAACATTAGGAAAAATATCATCATCATCATCTTCCATAAATTCTTCATACATATTTAAATTTGTTTTTTCTTGTGCTAATTCTCTTGATGATGATGACGGTAAACAAAAATTTAGGAGAATATCATCATCTTCTTCCATAAATTCTTCATATATATTTAAATTTGTTGTTTCTAGTGCTATTTCTGGTGTTGATACTGATGAATGGTAATTTAATCTATAATGCCCCCACGCATAAGTATCAACACCATTTTCACGTACAAATCTCTTATCATCTAAATAACTTACCCCCTTATGCAAAAAAATATTTTACTTTAGCTTTAAAGTTCATAGTAGTTGATAAGCACATTAAGGCTAACATAGCTTTATTAAAAAATCATATGCAAAAGACAACTTTAAATATTTTGTGATTTAATAATAAATACTGGTAACACCACCGTATTCAACAACTACTTCACAGCTTATGGTGCACAAAATTTAATACAATTTCATTCGGGTATTCAAATATTTTTTTTATTTTATTAAATAAATTTTTATTATCTTGAAGTAAAGCAACATAATTTAAAAAATATGAGCTTCTGACTTAATAGGAAAACAGATAAACACAACCATGAAGTAAAAGCAAAAAATGTGAAAAATTATCACAATTTGTTTTATTCGAATGAAACGAGTATTTGAATATCCAGCTTTTTCCGATTTATTTTGATTGTATGTACATCACTAAAAAATTTTTGGATAATTGTATTTATTTTAATATTTTTTGATGGATTTTGCTAAGTATTTCGAAGCATTTGGATAATTTGGTGATGTTTCCCATTACATGACAGAAATAATAAATTTAAGATAAGAGCAGGTACTTCTAGCTTCATTTTCAGATGTAACATGAATCAGTATGTGCTATATTAGTAAAAATATTTGAGGTGCAAAATACACATTTTTGAAATATCAACTTAAAGTAGTCTTAACAAACGTGGGTGCCTACTTTAGAATTTTTATACAATAATTTTTTTAGAATACAACTTTACTTAACATTGCTTGGCAAAGCTTTATTAAGTTTTTTTGCATAAGACCCTTAATGTCAACTTACTTATGCATTGCGTATAAATATTATGTACCTTAGACCTAAATACATACATAGAATCATAAAATAACTGTTTATTTAATAAACAATTTCTAAAATCATTAATACTTAACTTATTTGTAACACATTGTTTCACACCTTTTATTTTTTTTATTTCCTTATCTAGCTGATCTATTTTTACAGAATACATTTTAGCTCGTAAACCAATGAACTCTTTAATTAACTTACCATTGCATTCGTCGTTCATCATCCCTAATACTTTTTTATTCCTCAGAGGAAAATTAAATACATTCCCCCTTATGCAAAAAATATTTTACTTTAGCTTTAAAGTTCATAGTAGTTGATGAGCACTTTAAGGCTAACATAGCTTTATTAAAAAATCATATGCAAAAAACAACTTTAAATATTTTGTGATTTAATAATAAATACTGGTAACACCACCGTGTTCAACAACCACTTCACAGCGTATGATGTACAAAATTGAATACAATTTCATTAGGGTATTCAAATAATTTTTTATTTTATTAAATAAATTTTTATTATGTTGAAGTAAAGCAACCTAATTTAAAAAATATGTGCTTCTGACACAGTAGGAAAACAGATAAACACAACCATCAAGTAAAAGTAAAAAAATGTGAAATATTATCAAAATTTGTTTTATTCGAATGAAACGAGTATTTGAATATCCAGCTTTTTTCGATTTGTTTTGATTGTATGTACATCACTAAAACATTTTTGTATAATTGTATTTATTTTAATATTTTTTTATGGATTTTGCTATGTATTTCGAATCAGTTGGATAATTTGGTAATGTTTCCCATTACATGACAGAAATAATAAATTTAAGATAAGAGCAGGCACTTCTAGCTTCATTTTCAGATGTAACATGAATCAATATGTGCTATATTAGTAAAAATATTTTAGGTACAAAATACACATTTTTGAAATATCAACTTAAAGTAGTCTTAACAAACGTGGGTGCCTACTTTAGAATTTTTATACAACAATTTTTTTAGAATACAACTTTACTTAACATTGCTTGGCAAAGCTTTATTAAGTTTTTTTTGCATAAGACCCATTATCTTCCGGATATGCAGATGTATCAAAATGCATTTTAATATCATTTCTAATATCATCATATAGGTCATTTGTTTTGATATCATATATAAAGGAATCAGTATCCATATAATTAAGATTAATATTTTCACAATATTTAGGTTTCATATAATCGTAATGAAAATTACACATTTTATATTTTGATAATTCTACAACCGCAAACCCAATGCAAATGGGTTTATTATATTCAGTTTGTACTACACTCATTTCAATGGCAACCATTTCGTCATGAATTTTGAGGGAACTATGAAAATTAGGTCTAGCAATAAGAGATCTTGCTCCTAATCGCTTACCTTTATTCTCCCATTCACATACTATTTTTATATCCTTTCTTTTATTGACATTTTTCATAGTTTTGCCATATACAGCGTTGTTTAACAGTTTAAAAAAGTTTTGCTCAAATGAATTTTTAGCTAATGTTCTATGATGATTATTTATATCGATATATTTTTTCAACCAATTTGACTGATTAAATTTAAGGATTCTATGAATGACCATGTTTCATACATTGTTGAAGATTGTGATAATGTATTATATAATTGGTTTTATCGTTTAAATCTGTTATTAACTTTCGCTGTTTCATGCTTTCAATTTTCTTGTTTTCTGCACAAAATAGCAAGTCACTATGATAGTCGTGTAATGTGGTTGGATATTCTATATCTACCTCCAATATCTAACCAACTGTAGAATCTTCTTTTACATTATTTACATCAAAATTTTCACAGTTCTCAATCCAGTTGAAATTTTTGTAGGGTAGGTATTGAGACATTGCATGACCATATAAGTTATTTACATCTAAATACATAACGTAATTTGATTCTTTTGTAGGATCATAATCACTGATGTATTTGTTATTTGCTATCGAATGTCGCTTACTGCATTGAACTATACCTCCCCTAATACCCCGTACTACGAAATTGTACATGTTAATATCAGTTAACAATTCTAATTCTATTTCCGTTGTTTTCAGCATTGCATCCCAAGATAAACCCGGGGTAGTATAATATTGACAGGGATCTAAATTGTAAATGTTTTTACAAACTTTACGGAAGTTTTCAAATATATCACAAAGCAATAAAACATCTACTTTTAAATATAATAACAGATAGTCCAACAGAGTGTTACAATTGAAGGTATTCCAAACCTTTTCAGCATGTTCATAATCATTAACACTACACGACTCATTAGAGAGTTTATTAAAGAACCATGAGCGAGGTGGTAGCTGTGTTTCTTGGAGTCGATTTACGGAATCTAGATAGTCATACGGAAAGACACCTTTACGCTTCATTAAATTGAATTCATTGTCAATGCGATAGGTTGATTTAACAGTTGAAAAATCATCATCGGACAAAAACCCTGCTAGTTTTTCTAAACTCGATGGCATAAACCGACAAGAATCTAGAAAACGCAGTTCAATCGTGTCTTTTTCATTTATAAAAATTCTTTTTGATATTGTTACGAAAATAGCCGTCAACAATGTTAAGCAGCATTACACAAAAAGATTCCAACAGGGTTAATGTAAATGCTACGCGAAAATATTCCTACAAGGTCAAAGTAAAGAATAGTCTAGAATAGTAGCCAACAACTAAATAAGCATGCCTAGCTTGATTAAACGTATACAAGCAAAAGCAACAACAACAAAAAGCGTCTGCTTATTAAGAAGATTCACATCTTTACACAAATACATACATGCCAATTCAAACGAAAAGTAAAAGATAAACAACCACCGTGTGTTCCTTAGTTAATGATGTACACACGTACGCATATACACATGTATGTACATAGTTACCACATGGACTTAATTAGGCAGCATATAAGATCATAATGATCGTCTAGACATTGCTTGAAACTTCTGGTAGTAGTTGTGTGGAGTATAAAAAGCTGTGACGCAGCCAATGAGTTAGTTAGTTGCAGTTGTGAGTCAGTTACGAACAAGTCAGTCGCGAACAAGTCAGTAATTTGCAAGTAAACAAGTCAGTTGATAATTAAGTTGTGAATTAATAATAGTCTGTCGTGGAATTGAGATTATTGTGGAGTCTATCGTGTCGACTGGAGTAAAGGGAACAGCGCAGCGAATAGACGTGTGTAAGGGTGTAAGTAAAGCCAGTGCGTCTTTATTGGTGTATCAACTGTAAGTGTCGGCAGAGTGAGTGCCGTGTGTGACGAGCAGCAGGCAAAGAGGTATTGGTGTATCAACTGTGACTGACGGCAGAGTGAGTGTCGTAAGTGACGAGCAGCAGACTAAGAGGTGTCACGTGATTTCTTGCGCAGCCAGCTAAGAGACGTGCGTAAACTACATCGAGGAAGGCGTAGTGGTAACCAGTTGTGAATATCTGTGTGTAATTTATTAGTTTAATTTGTATTAGTGTATTTAAGCTCTTGAGTAATTTAGTATAAGTGTATTTGTAAATAAAACTTGTATCATTCTTAACCCTAATTACTACACTCGGCTCTTGTATTCATTTGCAAATCTTCGGTTCTACGGAAAAGCGTTTTTATAGAGAGAAAAACGTAACAATATGGATACATATAATTCCTTATTTAAAGGAATTATATTTATATCACCTTCGATAGATGAAAGCTCTCGCACAAACAAATGACAATCATATGCCGAAAGATATAGGGATGAAGTTCGCGATTTGATACTCTAATTGCACTTGTTATGTGCTGGACCCCTGTATTCACCTGTTAAGTGACAATGGTCGGCCACGCGATCTTCAACAGATACATTGTTTTTACAAATGTGACAAATTGTGTCCTCATTTTGTCAAATCTGTTGAAGCGGTGTTAAGGAATGCATTGGTTTAATTACACTTAAATAATTGTTGTATATATCTAGACTATCCTTAACTAAATTAGTAAAAAAATGTTTAGGTGAGTTATCACCACTATATATTCTAAAAATATTTAAAGTAGAATTAAAGGAGCATTTTATATAATAACTATAAGCAAATGGGACATGCCTTTGTGTAGATTTCACATTGGCTGAATTTTGAACATTAACTGATTCCAGAATACATTCAAAATCAGCGTACACCACAAAAGGCACATCCATTTGCTTTTTTAAATTCTTAAAACTCACTAAATTATTTTCTGCAGTTGGCATCTTAGTTACAATTTTGTTGCATTGCTCCTTATGAATTTTGAATGATGTCTCGTTATGGAAATAAATAAGGCAAGTGTTACATATATATACACATTTCTTGTGTTTTGTTAGTTGGCTTCTAATCAATCTGTAATTAAATAAGAGAATTAGAATATTTTTTATTTATATGTTTTAGTAAATATCAATGCAAATATTAGTGACATACTTGGAAATATTTTTGATCCAGACATAGTGGAATCGTTCACCATCTTCCAAGAAGAGTAAATTGATGTGCTTGGCTTTTTCTTCTGTAGTAAAATAATATGGACCCACTATATTTTCCCCTTCCAAACCAAACACATTTATACTGATATTTAGATTATTCAACTCAAACACCTTTATTTTATTTACGGACAAGGGAAAATTAAGTTCTTTGAAATTTAAAACGATGTTATTTTCCAGCACTATAGTTTCATCTTGTACGTTATTAATTTTATATGATGAACATCTCGTTGGATGCTGTCCATGAGCGATTGGATATAGAGCCGATATTATAGCCCACTTGAAACAATACTCATCCTTATTTTGCACGTTAACGCACGCAAACTTTCTCTGTATTGCAGGTGGTAGAGGGATGTATTGTGAACCCTTAATGGATTTGTATTCATTAATATTAATTTCGAGGTATGATATTTCTATTAAAGCCCATCCGCTATCACGCTCTTGAAATTCGCTCATCTTTTTCAAAATAATATTCCACTTGTCACTGTAACTGTGGTCAATATCATCTGTTGTTGAGGCTCCGCTAAGTATAGTCATTTTAGTTTGATGTGATTTTACGTTGATATCACATGCGTCTTGTTCTTCTTTTATCAATACGTATTCACAAAATAGTTTACAATTAAATTTTATGGAGCAATGTTTTTGAAGCATATTCCTCAACAATTCAACCACTTGGGCTTTAATTTCATACAAAAAAGTTTCAGGTATTAAGTTGTTTTTATTGCTGTTTTCGATCATATATTTTGCAATGCGGCCCCGGTATACTGAGTTTATACACCTTAAACCATTGTCTAACATCTTAGCACAATTAATTTTATGTCTATTTGTTCTTACATGATAATGATAAGTCGTTTTAGGAATATAATCTCCACGATCTTTACAATAAACACTAGTTTCTTCCACTTTTTTCGGATGCTCAATTAAATGAGTGTGTTTGAGAAATTCTTTACGATCCGTGAATCACACATCATTGATGAACCTTGATGTTGCATTCTCATATGACGTTTTAAGCAAAAATTGCGACTAAATGATTTTCCACAGATATCGCAAGTAAACATGTCCATTTTCCGGTTTTATTTAATAATTTTTTAATGGTATGTAATGATGAAATTTTCAAAACAAGAATGAATTATATTAATTTCTACAGATCTATTTATACTCGAGATTGTGAGCGTGGTTTAAATGATGTAAGGAGCAAGTTTTTATGTACATCCCTATGCACATATATATTAAAGTGTAATAAAAATAGACGGAACTGTTACAAACATGCTGCTAGATAATTTATATACAGTTCTATTAATAACAATAGAACTGACGAATGCATACAAACATACACATTTGTAATAAAAAGAGACAACAACAATAGATATAAAAACACAGTTAGAAAATTATTCAATGCAAACACAATCCCCACAGACATACATACATAACATGATGAAATATCCTAACGCACACAAACACAATAACCAATAGAAATGCATTACTTGTAAGTGCATAAAATAGAAAAAGATAAAATAAAGATACAAAATATTTAAAAAATTCCCCTCAACAAAATTTTCATCGTAATATAATACAATTTCCTAACGCACACAAACACAATAACCAATAGAAATGTATTACTTGTAAGTGAATAAAATAGAAAAAGATAAAATAAAGATATGAAATATTTAAAAAATTCCCCTCAACAAAATTTTCATTTCAAATTATATTCCCTTAAAAATAATAGTGCTGAAGGAAAATAACACGACGGCAATACCTAGCATGATGTGCACTTTTCATTGCACTTTGATACATACATAAAATAGCAAGAAGACAAATACCACTTTGGCAACACCTTGCATGATGTGCACTTTTACATTGCACTTTGATACATACATAAAATAGCCAGAAGAAAAATAGCACTATGGCAACACCTTGCATGATGTGTACTTTTACATTGATCCTTATGGCACATTTTGGCCCTCGAACCCCACAAACACACTACTACGATGGGGGTAGCGAAGCACTCCAGGTGTAGCTAGTTAGTATATATATGTAATTAGTATTTTATAAATGTAAGTTAATAATTAAGTAATTTAAGTTAATATAAATATAAAAAAAATAGAAAAAAATGTGCTCAAGTATATTCATTAAGTGTAAAATTAACGAGAAACAAATAAAAATAATAATTTATGGATATTTTAATCAGTTAGTGGTGTAATTAGTAGCTCAAAACTTTCATACCATGAAACGTTGTATCATATATTTGTCGCACATTTTGCTGATATTGTTTTGGGCAGCATATCGATTTGTTTCTTTTACAAGTAAACCAATTACTTCATCGTCGAAAAATAATTTAAATAATTCAAAAGGTATTTTCCCGTTTAAATTTCGGAGAAGTGGTTCTTGCTTTTACTTTAACAGTGGCTCATGCACCGGTTGAACGTCGTAGTCAGATTGCTTGGTTTTTTTCCCAACCGGTTTGAAATCTGTTACCGGACGATATTTGTGTTTGCGTATTCCTTTAGACGTTGATGGTATCGATTCCTCCTGTTGAACTTCGACTTCCGTACCACCATAGTCGTCAATAGTGGATGTGTAAATTACTTAAATTTTGCGTATAAATACATACATAGCTAGCACAAAAAAAACACAAAAATAATACCTGATATTTCGGCCAAAGGGCTCTCATTGCAAGCAATATTCGTTGAAATTATTTCATCGTCTATTGTTTCACAATCGGAATCACCGGCAGTATTATCGGGGGGCAGACAAATAACAGTTTCAATCGCTGACGCTCGCTCACATTGATGGCAATCTTCATCATCACTCCAATTATCGAGGATGTCTTGCAATTCTGCGTTTGTAAGGTACTCTCGGCGTGACATTTCAGACAATCTCACTCTTAGTTAGAATATAAATTAAATAATTTCAAATAAGAAAAAGGAGTAATATCGCACAATTGAATAAACAACCACATAAAGTGTTGTAACACATCTGTTCGATAAAAAAAAAACACACTGCTACTAAAAAAAATATTAAATATCCAATATGACTATCAGTACGAGTAGATATTTATTCATAAATAGGTTATTTTTACTAATAATGTTGTTATCGGAACGAGATCACCAAAGATCTCGTTCCGTTGATAGCAGGTCTGTTATCTCGGAGTTCGACTTTGTTTTACTATTTATATATTTAAGATGTGTTTCATAGTTCATGTTAAATTTGCAATATTAAATTATTAAATGGATCATTGGTATAAATTTTTCTTATTATCCAATAAAATGTGCAAATGTATTTTATGTAACTTTTTCCCACAGCTGTAATTTTCAGTAAAGTTAGTGCTTGATACAGAAATGGGTTTTCGTATAATTTTAGAGAAGGATACAATTTCTGGCGTTGCCAAAACTGATTATGAAAGTTTTCGTCTAATTTTATTTTGTGCAAACCTCTTTAAAACATTGTTCAGCAGTTCTATAAATTTTCCAGTAATAGTATTTTTAGAAAATTTATATGTAGAAAATGCTGATAGCGTCTTAAGGCCCAACTATAATATGAATAAGCTGGCTTAAGCTAATGTCAGAATTTAACGATAAGTCTGTCAAATGCTTAAACAATTCAGATGTGACTTTTAGGTGGCCATAATGTACTTACATGCACTTAAGTATTCTTTAGCCACAGCTGCACATCTAGGTATTGTCAATAATTTTGTAGTAATTTTGTTTCTTATGATAACTCCTAAATGAATGCAATTCAATCAAACTAACTTAAAAGAATGTCCTAATCTAATAGAAATTCACATATAAATATATCCATCACCTTATTACTTGTTTTATTTGTTTTGCCTACTAAAAAGTAAAACAGTGAATATACATAAGTAAATGCATGTGTATGTGTGTATATGTGTATTGTAAAACAAACAATGAAAATAAAAATTTTGCTTTATTTTCCGAGTTTAAAATAAGAAACAATAAAAAATATTTAAAATCAATGAATATTTTCTGCTGCTGCTTGTTTGAGTTTAAAAAATGCACAAACAGTTGTTTCCTTACGGAATGTGCGTTCAGTTTGGCACTTTACTTAAGCAAATGACATTTGACGAAACTTGACGAAAATTTTCTTAAGTACATTATAGTTTGCCAAATACGTTTTATATGTAACCGCACAATTGCTTAAGCTAGCTTATTCATATTATAGTTGGGCCTTTACCATGAATCAACCGCTTATGCCAACAGCGCTTATTCAATTTATAGCAATGGTAACCAAGAAGAGAAAATTCTTAAAATCAGAACAGAACTAATAAATTTTTATTGCTGTTCCACTGAAAAAAATCGCTTTTGTAAATTTTTAATTGGGTATATGATAAATATTTTTATGGTTTTATATGAATGAACGTTTGTATATAGTGGTGCCTAAGACTGTATGTATTAGTTTTTTTCAATTTCTGGATACATACTCGACTTATTTTTTAACTCTATATTGCACATATTTTTTCTATTTTTTATAGCAATAAAAAGTGCGGTTATAAAAAGATTTAAATTAGATAATTTAATTACATAAATAATATAAAAATGGGATGGTGGACTATGATTTATAGTGTGGCAATATAAAACACTATTAATAGTTATTTATCTATGATTGCGTTCGAAAGTTACTTCACTGAATATAAGCCCAATTCACAATCTTGTGCAAATGGTCTTGCATCGTTGCATGTGCAAAATGGTGTAGTATATTGATACTCACCACTAAGAATTGTTAAGTGGTGAGTACCAATATACTATACCATTTTGCATATGCTACGATGGAAGACCATTTGCACAAGATTTTGAATTGGGCTATAGATTTTTTTGTGCAAGTTTTGAATGTATATTGCAAGGAAAATAATTTATTGGAACGATTTATTTTCAATTATTATCTTCAAATTGCTGACAAAATTATTTTTTTCTTTAAATTTCCAAACTATTGTTCTTCTTCACACAATTGAATTCAACTCTTTTTCTGAAATTTTTTGAAATATGTTTCAAACACTTTTAGCAAAGCATATTTATTTATTTTTTTTTATTATTTTCATTAAGGTCTCTTTTTAAGTTTTTTTTAAAAAGGTGTTTTTTTTATATATCAGTGAAATAATTCAAAATTACTCGAACAAAAATGTCAATACAAAACAGATAAAATTTGAGGTTTTTCTTAAGACCGATAATTGGACCTGCAAAGGACATATAAACTTCAAGTCCAGATATCTTTAGCGTGATATATGCCCGTGCAACCATTGTTCAAGTCTTTTAACTCATAATTTACCTGTCCAATTTTTTGAATAACTATCGCCTTTACGCCAACTGGTGCTAATTTAGAATTAAAGTAATCAATTTTAGAACTCTGCTTTAAATTTCGTTTGATGACATCCATTGTCCAACAATTGTCCAATTGTTTCAGCCAAATGATTTAGTCTTTCTAAAAGTTTAAAGTCTTTTCCGTGTGTTATCATAGTCTGTCCGAGAACTATTTCATATGGAGTTTTGCCCAAAGCCTGATAGTTAGCATTGCGAAATGCACAATTTATGGAACTTAAATATATGTCCTGGTTTCTGTGATCATTTCTTACATATATAGAGTTCTCGTTGTACCTTCATAGCGAACAGTTGATAAGCGGAATTTTTCTTACATACTTAGAAGTAGTAGGGAACTGGGCATTCTGGATCAATTAAAATTGTGAAATTGTTGCTGAAATTGTTAAATTGTGGGCTGAAATTGTTAAATTGTGGCTGAAATTGTTAAATTGTTGCTGAAATTTTAAAATTCTTGGAAATTTGTGTTTTCGGCGGCGCTTTGATGTTTTTTGTTTACATTAGGAGTTTTTTGTTTACATTAACTTTGTGTGAACGGGTGATTTTTTTTTTGGGTTACATTAATTGTGATAACGGGTGATTTTTTTTTTTGAGGTTTCATATGAGTGTATATGCCGACGGCAATACATGATTATTATTTTTTTCAAATGCCGACGGCAAAACATGTTTATTAATTTTTCCTAATGCCGAAGGCAAAACATGAATATAATTTTTTCAAATGCCGACGGGAAAAAGATTTTTCCTAATGACGACGGGAAAACGTGAAAGTTATTTTTTCTAATGCTAATGTTCATGTTGATAGACTGTGAGAATTTGGACGTGATTTGAGTAGGTGGCGTTGTTGCCGTACTATGTAACCATAGGAAATTGTGGATGTGTCTGTCTGTGAGAATTTAGGTGAGGGTTTGATTGGCAGGGGGCGGGGTGTAGTTGAGGTAGATCGATTGTGTGTGTGTGGGTATGTGTTTATGTGTGTGTGTGTGTGTGTGTGTGTGGGTATGTGTGTGTGTGTGTGTGTGTGTGTGTGTGTGTGTGTATGATTGTAGGAATTTCAATGTATGTATTTCTGTAGGAGCTTAAGGCTGATTGTGATTTATGAGGGGTGAGGTGTTCTAGTAATATACAACCGGAGGAATCTGTGTGTTTGTATGTCTGTAGGAGTTTAAGGCTGACCATGATTTGGGTGGGCAGGGTTGTTGACGTAATATGTTTCCATGGGGATTTGTGGATGTGTCTGTCTATAGTAGTTTAAGGCTGATCATGATTTGAGGATCTTGTTGAGGTAAATTGGTTATGTGTATGTATGTATGTATTTTTATAAGAATTTAAGATGATTGTGATTTATTAGGGGCGAGGTGTTCTTGTAATATGTAGCCGTGAGAATCTGTGTGTATAGACGTCTGTAGAAGTTTAAGACTATCTGTAATTTTAGGTAGGTGAGAGTGTTGTGTTCTTGAAATTTATGCACAAGTAATTGTATATGTATGTATGTATGACAATGGGAATTTATGTATGTATATCTGAGGGAGAATTTAAGACTCGTCATGATTTGCAAAAGGGGGGGGGTGTTGTTGAAATTTTCTTGGATATTTCTTATATGAATTCTGCTCTGTGTGTGTATTTGAGGTGGTATTTATATGTAGGTGGAAATAAATTGTTTTCAGTATCGACATTTGGTACTATAAAATAATATCATATGTCTGGACTTCCCTAATCCTAGTATGCTTTTATACTTACTATTGCTTTATATTTTCTCATGCTTAAATTTGTCTCGCGTTGAAGTCGGTCTGTGTGAAATTTTGTTTATATTACAGATTTTGTTTATTTAACTACATTCGTCTTCTTTGACTGAAAGAGTTTTCTACACACAGAGAAAACCCAACTTGAAATCAGTAAGAACCATGCTGAATTAATAAGAACCATTAGCGAAGGTTTAGTCATATTGAAATTTCTTATTTCAATAGGGACAAAATATTAATTTAGAGTATCCATTTAACTCATTAACTCATTAGTTTGTAGATATCTCCATAGACATTTTCTATTATACTAAAAATTATTGAATTAATGTCAAGCATGCTTATTTTTAAGCTGCAAATTTTTTCTAGTGTATAGATCATTTATATTTGCATTGTGCTTTAACTAAACGACGCTTCATATACATATGTACATATTTTCATTAGGTAGATCTGATAAATACTTCAACATTCATAAAAAATTTGATATGTATACATACATATCTACAAATTGATTTTATGTATGTATGTATGTATGTACATACAAATAAGTGTTTATTTCAATCTTTGAATACATTTTTATTTTGTCATTGATGTCTTTTGTTCTTCTTGTTGTTGTTGTTGTTGTTGTAAATATCGTCTGTGTATACATAGATGCGATATATTCAGTTTTTTTTTCTGCGTTTACTTAAAAGTTTGTGAGGATTTTCTGTTTTTAAGTAAAACTGAATTCCTGAAGATACATACTCTATAGTAATAGCAACTATAATAGAAATATTTCTTATACTTAATTTAAATTTTTTTAAAGTTGATGCAACGTTAGTAAGTTAACGTTAGAAATTTTTCGGGTACATAATTTTTTCTAACTATAGACTTTTTTCTTCACTTTCTACATTTGTTTTAGAAAACTTACTTTGCTTTTTAAAAATGTATAAACATTTTTAAATGAAACTGATCCGGCACTCCAGCTTAGTTACTGATAGTTTTTTTTTTTTTTTTTTTTTTTTTTTTTGTTGTTAGTTAACTTACTTATTTTTTATTTTTTATTGATAAACATTGGAAATCAAAAGGGAGTTTTATATTGTAATTATTATTTTCATAATTGTTGAAAACAATCGCTGCTTTTTGTTTGTTTTTTGCGATGAAATCATTTGAATTACTTTTGCAACTTTACGCGTTTATAAAAATTATGTTATTTTCTATATTTCTTAATTTATAAGACTTTTAGACTTTGTCCTTTAGGGGTTATATATTCTATTATACGATTATGAATAAGAATGCAGTAAGCTGATGTATTTGCTTACTGCTTCAAATTAAAATTTTATTAAATTGAATAAAAGGAGTTTTTTTTTTTCTTAAACTCTGATGCAGTTAGAAGCGCTGGAGATTCTTTCATATAACAGCTTTTTTGAAATTTTTGATACATAGTATAATATAGAATTGGATAACATTTATTTTTAATTTTTATGTTAAGAAGTACGGGTATGAGACTGAATTTAAATGTACTTTTAAATTAGTTAAATCATAATGAACAAACATATTTTCTTCTTTAATAGCGATCAACAGAAAACGAACTCGTTTTCATATAATTTAGGTATACCCTATCGACGGCTCCTCTAGGATACAAGATGACTTTGTATGACGAAATTTCTGTTGCTTTATACTGATAATATGTCTACATTAATAAGATACATATACATATGTTTATTTTATGAACGGTGAGCACCTATGGCTTTTATTTAATGTTCTATATGACTTTTTTTTTTCATTTTATTAAAGTTCAGCGTATTGTATATATATTTCTGAAATGTTTAAGTGTGTTTTGTGCGCCCATCGGGCAGAGTGTACGTATTAGTTGGTCAGTCAGTCTCTATTTTTATTTATTTTTTTTTTCTTCTAATGTGCCACTCCTTTTTCAGATTTTACTACTTGGATTAGAGAATTTTTGTCTAATTTTTTGGTGGGTATATACATTAGGTATGTAGAAATTAGTTTAGATACAAAGAAATGCATGTTTAATATACAACTATTGTATCAAATCGATCTCAAATAACTCAGTTACCTCTACCAGCAATTCACCGTTGGTGTATTCATAAAGTGTTAGAAACAATGAAATATCTATGTTTTGAGAGAATTTTTCCCCTCAAGTATTTCTACATGAGGTTTGAGGGGTCAATCACTGTCGCATTCATATGTAATGATTATTCACTTAAAAAACGTCATCATCACCATCAATCATCTCCGTATATAACACAGTCATGAGTTGGGTTGATCTAGATACAATTGCTCTCTCATCACCTTCTAGCAGATTTATATATTTTACTAGTATGCATGCCTTAGCATGCTTCTATCGATAGTGACGTAAGAGTGCAATTTCCGTAGTTTATCTATATTTTCTAAAGATCTGATAGCTATAGAAATAAACAGAGTGAAGATCTATTATAATAGTCATTACCATATTTTAAAATTTGGCGTACTAGACCTTTCGAAATGGAAAAATATTCAGCTTTCACTATTAAAGTTATAATATGATGATGTTGCTGAATATTGCAGTTGGTCATTTATTGTTATTGGTCATTTCGAACGCTTCAGTTTTTACAATATTTCATACTTACATACCATCAAGTTTAGAGAATACAATACATTAAGGTAATTCTTTTCCAAGACTTAACATTCCCATTCAATCCTTCAGAACAAAAAATAAATAATAAAAACAAAACAAAGCAGACTTTTTTCCTTTTTTAATTTTATATTTTATTTTAGTATTTTTACATTTTTTTATAATAAATAGCTATTACACCTTCTACAATTGCTTTCCGTAAATAGTAGACTTTACAACGGCACACTTCTTCTTCTTCTTCTACTTCTTTATAAGTTGTAATGGACTGAAGACAACATGCAAAATGTCCATCACTTGCATCCTCGCCTTCTACTGTACCAAACAGCTCGTTCTCCTCGAGCATGTTTATGAAGAACGTAATGAGTTCTTTGTGCTCCCACATCATCTTTTTACCAAAATCCTCAATGAATTTAGCAACTTTGATCCTTATTGCAGTCATGGCTGTTTGAATACCGATATGTGAGTGAATAAACTTCGTTCTTTTAAAGAGCTTACTAGCATTTTTAAAATATATCTTAGGGGTGCTGACTGTGAAATAGTAAGCTCAATATTCCAAGCTTTGTGAAAACCGTATTATGCGGCTGATAGTTTGATATATCAATATTTTTGTTTATACTCATCATCGATTTTTTGTTTAGAATTATTTTTGTTATTTGCTAAGACCCATTTTTAGCTGTGTGGGAAAAATATGAATTATATTTATATGATCATGTTGACAGCGATATAAATTTTCTGAAATTTTAAGAAATTTGTGGATTGATCGATTTTCGATTTTCTCATTAGTTTTATTTTTGTTATTTACTTATGTTTATTATTACAAAGTCGATGGAACTTTAGCTAAAGCAGTTTTAAAACCCAAAGAATATTTAAGTAAGACCAATTTTTAGCAGTGTGGGAAAAATATGAATTATATTTATATAATCATGTTGAAAGCGATATAAATTTTGTAAAATTTTAAGAAATTTATGGATTGTTCGAAGGTTAAATATGATTTTGTTAATGATAAACAAAAGTTTGTTGTATTATTATTATTTCTGTTTATACTAATTTTCGATTTTTGGCTTAGATTTATTTTTTGTTCTTTGCTAAAGCAGTTGTAAAACGAATACATATTTAAGTAAGACTCATTTTTAGCAGCGTGAGAAAAATTTGAATTATGTTTATAGTGATCATGTTGTCAGTGATATAAATTTCGAAAAATGTCAAGCAATTTGTAGGATGTTGGAATTGACTCCTAGCTCTAATTTTATTTCACGTTGTAGCTCCTCAATTTACATTTAAATGAATATTAATACATTAAGCTACATTATTAATTTGTCTTGTATTTTATCTTCATTCAGTTTGAGGTAACTATCAACAATAGTTTGTATATATTTAATTTCTTCCTTCCAATACTGGTAAGTTATAGGAATTGGAAGTCTTTGAGTACAAATCATCGTCATCATCATTATCAGTATTAGCATCATTAAATAAGATGATATTATCAAATATTGTTCCTTCTGCTAGTTTCTTTGGTGTACTTGTCTCTATCTTGACTGTAGTTAGTTGAAACTTGCTGCTTTAAACTTGTATATTTTCAACTTCGGTCTTGATTTTACTTTTTTCTTTCATAAGAATTCTTTTAATATTTTTAGAACTATTTATGAATTCTTCTGTTATAGGTTTAAATGCATCTCTTAGTTGTTCATTTGTATCTATTTCACTAGTTTTTATACTACGAAGCTTTTTCTTAATCACATTTGTTGTCAACACCAAATGCTTTAAAACTTTCTCATCCATGTTTGCTAACAGCAAATTCAGGTATCGGCTACTAGATCAGCTTATTAGGAGCTGATCTGGTTTTCAGATCAGCTTATCAGGAGCTGGTCTGGTTATCAGATCAGCTTATCAGGAGCTGGTCTGGTTATCAGATCAGCTTATCAGGAGCTGGTCTGGTTATCAGATCAGCTTATCAGGAGCTGGTCTGGTTATCAGATCAGCTTATCAGGAGCTGGTCTGGTTATGAGATCAGCTTATCAGGAGCTGGTCTGGTTATCAGATCAGCTTATCAGGAGCTGGTCTGGTTATCAGATCAGCTTATCAGGAGCTGGTCTGGTTATCAGATCAGCTTATCAGGATCTGGTCTGGTTATCAGACCAGCTTGTCAGGACCTGATCTGTTTATCAGATCAGCTTATCAGGAGCTGATCTGATTTTCAGATCAGCTCATCAGGAGCTGGTCTGGTTTTCAGATCAGCTTATCAGGTAACAGATCAGGCTATCAGGAGCTGTTCAGATTTTCATTTCAAGATATCTAAGTCAGATTTAGTTATCAGTGTACAAGTAGCTACCCATTTAGAACATTTATATACATGAAGTTTAAAGTCAAATGAAATACGAAAAAGTAAAGTTTTATGTAGTAAAATTATTTTCTATAAAGATTATCGTTTAATTCAATATCTTTGCTTATAATCAAAAATTCATATGTAACCTTTTAACATGCTTTATATTTTTCTCACCTCACTTAAACATTAAAATTACATTATGATGATCTCTTATTAAATGTTTGGTGATTCTGATGTAAGTTTTACAGAAGTAGAATTAATCAACATTCTTATCTCTCCCCACAAAAAAGTATTCTTCCCATACGCATCATCGTTAAATATCATATTGGAATTACTTTGGACTGAAATAACAGATTCACTATCGGTAAACTTTGTAATATATTATTGTTTTAATTGATGAAATTAATTTCTTTATATCTAGGTTGATATAAAGATTTTGAGTATAAATAAATGTTCTCAAAATTTAAGTCCATTAGGACTTTCTAGCAAGCCAATCATAGCGTTTTTTTTTTCGTAATTTGACAGGTCAACTATTGTTCCACGAATAGAATTTGATATAGGGGAACTATGATTTATTTTTGAACTATCGTTCGATGATTCATCAATATTTCGTACCAAGAATTATTTATGTTGTTTTGACTAAGGGTATGAGTCAATATTTATAAAATCCATTTCATAAATATCAGCTCATGCTCATAGTCAAAACAAAGTATGCTTTAAGTGTTTAAAACCGGTATTACCATAAAAATGGTGGTTTTACACACTTAAAATATACTTTGTTTTACTAACCGCATTTTATAACTAAATGCATTTCATAAATATTGACGCATACTCATAATCAAAACATCATATGAATATCCTTTGTTTTGACTATGAGTATGAGTCATTATCTCTTATTATAGAAAAATAAAATAGTATGATTATATGATATCAGAAATCATGTTTTCTAATATCATATAACCATACTATTTTATTCTTTCAATAATAATAGATAATATTTATGAAATGCATTTATTTACAAAATGCGATTAGTAAAACAACATAAATATAGCATGGTATGAAATTTTGATGATTCATCAATATTTCGTACCAAGGTATTTTAGGTTGTTTTTACTATGAGTATGCGCCAATATTTATGAAATGTATTTCATAAATATTATCTCTTATTATAGAAAAATCAAATAATGTAGCTATACGATATCAGAAAATATTTTCTGAAATCGTATAGCTATATTATTTTATTTGTCCTACAATAAGATATAATGGCCCCTACTCATAGTCAAAACAAAGAATATTTTAAGAGTTTCAAATCAGTATTATCATACAAAATACTAATTTTAAACTCTTACAGCCTTATTTATAAAACATATTAAGTCTTTGTAAAGGCTTTTTAAATCAAATTTTGATACAAAATTTTTCTTAAAAAGTCTTTATAAAGCCCTAATAAGTGTTATAAATAAGGCTGTTAAAATATACTTTGTTTTCTAACCACATTTATGTAGCTAAATACATTTTATAAATATTGATGCATACTCATAGTCAAAACAAACGATATTTTTATGCTGTTTTGATTATGAGTGTGGATCTTTATCTGTTATTATAGAAAAAATAAACAAATGCAGCTATACGATTTCAGAAAATATTTTCTGAGATGGTATAGCTGTATTAGTTTATTTTTTTATCATAAGAGATAATATTTATAAAATGTATTTAGCTACATAAATGCGGTTAGTAAAACAACCTAAAATACCTTGGTACGAAATATTGATGAATCATCGAACGATAGTTCAAAAATAAATCATAGTTCCCCTATATCAAATTCTATTCGTGGAACAATAGTTGACCTGTCAAATTACGAAAAAAAAAAACGCTATGATTGGCTTGCTAGAAAGTCCTAATGGACTTAAATTTTGAGAACATTTATTTATACTCAAAATCTTTATATCAACCTAGATATAAAGAAATTAATTTCATCAATTAAAACAATAATATATTACAAAGTTTACCGATAGTGAATCTGTTATTTCAGTCCAAAGTAATTCCAATATGATATTTAACGATGATGCGTATGGGAAGAATACTTTTTTGTGGGGAGAGATAAGAATGTTGATTAATTCTACTTCTGTAAAACTTACATCAGAATCACCAAACATTTAATAAGAGATCATCATAATGTAATTTTAATGTTTAAGTGAGGTGAGAAAAATATAAAGCATGTTAAAAGGCTAAATATGAATTTTTGATTATAAGCAAAGATATTGAATTAAACGATAATCTTTATAGAAAATAATTTTACTACATAAAACTTTACTTTTTCGTATTTCATTTGACTTTAAACTTCATGTATATAAATGTTCTAAATGGGTAGCTACTTGTACACTGATAACTAAATCTGACTTAGATATCTTGAAATGAAAATCTGAACAGCTCCTGATAGCCTGATCTGTTACCTGATAAGCTGATCTGAAAACCAGACCAGCTCCTGATGAGCTGATCTGAAAATCAGATCAGCTCCTGATAAGCTGATCTGATAAACAGATCAGGTCCTGACAAGCTGGTCTGATAACCAGACCAGATCCTGATAAGCTGATCTGATAACCAGACCAGCTCCTGATAAGCTGATCTGATAACCAGACCAGCTCCTGATAAGCTGATCTGATAACCAGACCAGCTCCTGATAAGCTGATCTCATAACCAGACCAGCTCCTGATAAGCTGATCTGATAACCAGACCAGCTCCTGATAAGCTGATCTGATAACCAGACCAGCTCCTGATAAGCTGATCTGATAACCAGACCAGCTCCTGATAAGCTGATCTGATAACCAGACCAGCTCCTGATAAGCTGATCTGAAAACCAGATCAGCTCCTAATAAGCTGATCTAGTAGCCGATACCTGAATTTGCTGTTAGCAAACATGGATGAGAAAGTTTTAAAGCATTTGGTGTTGACAACAAATGTGATTAAGAAAAAGCTTCGTAGTATAAAAACTAGTGAAATAGATACAAATGAACAACTAAGAGATGCATTTAAACCTATAATAGAAGAATTCATAAATAGTTCTAAAAATATTAAAAGAATTCTTATGAAAGAAAAAAGTAAAATCAAGACCGAAGTTGAAAATATACAAGTTTAAAGCAGCAAGTTTCAACTAACTACAGTCAAGATAGAGACAAGTACACCAAAGAAACTAGCAGAAGGAACAATATTTGATAATATCATCTTATTTAATGATGCTAATACTGATAATGATGATGACGATGATTTGTACTCAAAGACTTCCAATTCCTATAACTTACCAGTATTGGAAGGAAGAAATTAAATATATACAAACTATTGTTGATAGTTACCTCAAACTGAATGAAGATAAAATACAAGACAAATTAATAATGTAGCTTAATGTATTAATATTCATTTAAATGTAAATTGAGGAGCTACAACGTGAAATAAAATTAGAGCTAGGAGTCAATTCCAACATCCTACAAATTGCTTGACATTTTTCGAAATTTATATCACTGACAACATGATCACTATAAACATAATTCAAATTTTTCTCACGCTGCTAAAAATGAGTCTTACTTAAATATGTATTCGTTTTACAACTGCTTTAGCAAAGAACAAAAAATAAATCTAAGCCAAAAATCGAAAATTAGTATAAACAGAAATAATAATAATACAACAAACTTTTGTTTATCATTAACAAAATCATATTTAACCTTCGAACAATCCATAAATTTCTTAAAATTTCACAAAATTTATATCGCTTTCAACATGATTATATAAATATAATTCATATTTTTCCCACACTGCTAAAAATTGGTCTTACTTAAATATTCTTTGGGTTTTAAAACTGCTTTAGCTAAAGTTCCATCGACTTTGTAATAATAAACATAAGTAAATAACAAAAATAAAACTAATGAGAAAATCGAAAATCGATCAATCCACAAATTTCTTAAAATTTCAGAAAATTTATATCGCTGTCAACATGATCATATAAATATAATTCATATTTTTCCCACACAGCTAAAAATGGGTCTTAGCAAATAACAAAAATAATTCTAAACAAAAAATCGATGATGAGTATAAACAAAAATATTGATATATCAAACTATCAGCCGCATAATACTGTTTTCACAAAGCTTGGAATATTGAGCTTACTGTTTCACAGTCAGCACCCCTAAGATATATTTTCAAAAATGCTAGTAAGCTCTTTAAAAGAACGAAGTTTATTCACTCACATATCGGTATTCAAACAGCCATGACTGCAATAAGGATCAAAGTTGCTAAATTCATTGAGGATTTTGGTAAAAAGATGATGTGGGAGCACAAAGAACTCATTACGTTCTTCATAAACATGCTCGAGGAGAACGAGCTGTTTGGTACAGTAGAAGGCGAGGATGCAAGTGATGGACATTTTGCATGTTGTCTTCAGTCCATTACAACTTATAAAGAAGTAGAAGAAGAAGAAGAAGTGTGCCGTTGTAAAGTCTACTATTTACGGAAAGCAATTGTAGAAGGTGTAATAGCTATTTATTATAAAAAAATGTAAAAATACTAAAATAAAATATAAAATTAAAAAAGGAAAAAAGTCTGCTTTGTTTTGTTTTTATTATTTATTTTTTGTTCTGAAGGATTGAATGGGAATGTTAAGTCTTGGAAAAGAATTACCTTAATGTATTGTATTCTCTAAACTTGATGGTATGTAAGTATGAAATATTGTAAAAACTGAAGCGTTCGAAATGACCAATAACAATAAATGACCAACTGCAATATTCAGCAACATCATCATATTATAACTTTAATAGTGAAAGCTGAATATTTTTCCATTTCGAAAGGTCTAGTACGCCAAATTTTAAAATATGGTAATGACTATTATAATAGATCTTCACTCTGTTTATTTCTATAGCTATCAGATCTTTAGAAAATATAGATAAACTACGGAAATTGCACTCTTACGTCACTATCGATAGAAGCATGCTAAGGCATGCATACTAGTAAAATATATAAATCTGTTAGAAGGTGATGAGAGAGCAATTGTATCTAGATCAACCCAACTCATGACTGTGTTATATACGGAGATGATTGATGGTGATGATGACGTTTTTTAAGTGAATAATCATTACATATGAATGCGACAGTGATTGACCCCTCAAACCTCATGTAGAAATACTTGAGGGGAAAAATTCTCTCAAAACATAGATATTTCATTGTTTCTAACACTTTATGAATACACCAACGGTGAATTGCTGGTAGAGGTAACTGAGTTATTTGAGATCGATTTGATACAATAGTTGTATATTAAACATGCATTTCTTTGTATCTAAACTAATTTCTACATACCTAATGTATATACCCACCAAAAAATTAGACAAAAATTCTCTAATCCAAGTAGTAAAATCTGAAAAAGGAGTGGCACATTAGAAGAAAAAAAATAAATAAAAATAGAGACTGACTGACCAACTAATACGTACACTCTGCCCGATGGGCGCACAAAACACACTTAAACATTTCAGAAATATATATACAATACGCTGAACTTTAATAAAATGAAAAAAAAAGTCATATAGAACATTAAATAAAAGCCATAGGTGCTCACCGTTCATAAAATAAACATATGTATATGTATCTTATTAATGTAGACATATTATCAGTATAAAGCAACAGAAATTTCGTCATACAATGTCATCTTGTATCCTAGAGGAGCCGTCGATAGGGTATACCTAAATTATATGAAAACGAGTTCGTTTTCTGTTGATCGCTATTAAAGAAGAAAATATGTTTGTTCATTATGATTTAACTAATTTAAAAGTACATTTAAATTCAGTCTCATACCCGTACTTCTTAACATAAAAATTAAAAATAAATGTTATCCAATTCTATATTATACTATGTATCAAAAATTTCAAAAAAGCTGTTATATGAAAGAATCTCCAGCGCTTCTAACTGCATCAGAGTTTAAGAAAAAAAAAAACTCCTTTTATTCAATTTAATAAAATTTTAATTTGAAGCAGTAAGCAAATACATCAGCTTACTGCATTCTTATTCATAATCGTATAATAGAATATATAACCCCTAAAGGACAAAGTCTAAAAGTCTTATAAATTAAGAAATATAGAAAATAACATAATTTTTATAAACGCGTAAAGTTGCAAAAGTAATTCAAATGATTTCATCGCAAAAAACAAACAAAAAGCAGCGATTGTTTTCAACAATTATGAAAATAATAATTACAATATAAAACTCCCTTTTGATTTCCAATGTTTATCAATAAAAAATAAAAAATAAGTAAGTTAACTAACAAAAAAAAAAAAAAAAAAAAAAAAAAAAAAAACTATCAGTAACTAAGCTGGAGTGCCGGATCAGTTTCATTTAAAAATGTTTATACATTTTTAAAAAGCAAAGTAAGTTTTCTAAAACAAATGTAGAAAGTGAAGAAAAAAGTCTATAGTTAGAAAAAATTATGTACCCGAAAAATTTCTAACGTTAACTTACTAACGTTGCATCAACTTTAAAAAAATTTAAATTAAGTATAAGAAATATTTCTATTATAGTTGCTATTACTATAGAGTATGTATCTTCAGGAATTCAGTTTTACTTAAAAACAGAAAATCCTCACAAACTTTTAAGTAAACGCAGAAAAAAAAACTGAATATATCGCATCTATGTATACACAGACGATATTTACAACAACAACAACAACAACAAGAAGAACAAAAGACATCAATGACAAAAAAAAATGTATTCAAAGATTGAAATAAACACTTATTTGTATGTACATACATACATACATACATAAAATCAATTTGTAGATATGTATGTATACATATCAAATTTTTTATGAATGTTGAAGTATTTATCAGATCTACCTAATGAAAATATGTACATATGTATATGAAGCGTCGTTTAGTTAAAGCACAATGCAAATATAAATGATCTATACACTAGAAAAAATTTGCAGCTTAAAAATAAGCATGCTTGACATTAATTCAATAATTTTTAGTATAATAGAAAATGTCTATGGAGATATCTACAAACTAATGAGTTAATGAGTTAAATGGATACTCTAAATTAATATTTTGTCCCTATTGAAATAAGAAATTTCAATATGACTAAACCTTCGCTAATGGTTCTTATTAATTCAGCATGGTTCTTACTGATTTCAAGTTGGGTTTTCTCTGTGTGTAGAAAACTCTTTCAGTCAAAGAAGACGAATGTAGTTAAATAAACAAAATCTGTAATATAAACAAATTTCACACAGACCGACTTCAACGCGAGACAAATTTAAGCATGAGAAAATATAAAGCAATAGTAAGTATAAAAGCATACTAGGATTAGGGAAGTCCAGACATATGATATTATTTTATAGTACCAAATGTCGATACTGAAAACAATTTATTTCCACCTACATATAAATACCACCTCAAATACACACAGACCAGAATTCATATAAGAAATATCCAAGAAAATTTCAACAACACCCCCCCCCCCCCTTTTGCAAATCATGACGAGTCTTAAATTCTCCCTCAGATATACATACATAAATTCCCATTGTCATACATACATACATATACAATTACTTGTGCATAAATTTCAAGAACACAACACTCTCACCTACCTAAAATTACAGATAGTCTTAAACTTCTACAGACGTCTATACACACAGATTCTCACGGCTACATATTACAAGAACACCTCGCCCCTAATAAATCACAATCATCTTAAATTCTTACAAAAATACATACATACATACACATAACCAATTTACCTCAACAAGATCCTCAAATCACGATCAGCCTTAAACTACTATAGACAGACACATCCACAAATCCCCATGGAAACATATTACGTCAACAACCCTGCCCACCCAAATCATGGTCAGCCTTAAACTCCTACAGACATACAAACACACAGATTCCTCCGGTTGTATATTACTAGAACACCTCACCCCTCATAAATCACAATCAGCCTTAAGCTCCTACAGAAATACATACATTGAAATTCCTACAATCATACACACACACACACACACACACACACACACACACACATAAACACATACCCACACACACACACACATAAACACATACCCACACACACACAATCGATCTACCTCAACTACACCCCGCCCCCTGCCAATCAAACCCTCACCTAAATTCTCACAGACAGACACATCCACAATTTCCTATGGTTACATAGTACGGCAACAACGCCACCTACTCAAATCACGTCCAAATTCTCACAGTCTATCAACATGAACATTAGCATTAGAAAAAATAACTTTCACGTTTTCCCGTCGTCATTAGGAAAAATCTTTTTCCCGTCGGCATTTGAAAAAATTATATTCATGTTTTGCCTTCGGCATTAGGAAAAATTAATAAACATGTTTTGCCGTCGGCATTTGAAAAAAATAATAATCATGTATTGCCGTCGGCATATACACTCATATGAAACCTCAAAAAAAAAAATCACCCGTTATCACAATTAATGTAACCCAAAAAAAAAAAAAATCACCCGTTCACACAAAGTTAATGTAAACAAAAAACTCCTAATGTAAACAAAAAACATCAAAGCGCCGCCGAAAACACAAATTTCCAAGAATTTTAAAATTTCAGCAACAATTTAACAATTTCAGCCACAATTTAACAATTTCAGCCCACAATTTAACAATTTCAGCAACAATTTCACAATTTTAATTGATCCAGAATGCCCAGTTCCCTACTACTCTTAGAAATATTCGTAATACATATTATTCGTAATAGGTACATATTGACTTTAACAAATAAGTTCTATTGCTTTGCTAATATTTTTAACATAGTAGAAATAACAAAAACAAAAAACTGCAAACAAAAAACACAAACAAAGTGCCCTTCAGGAATACTCTATATGAGTACCTCAAATACAAACAATTTTGAAGTGAGTTCTAACGCAAGAAATGCTTATTTTACTGTGAGTTTTGAAACTCTTAATGAAAACAATATAAATAATTCTGATGAATCTTTTTTCAACGGCAAAGCCAATTTTTCGTCAGCGATCAACTTCGCTTTGTCTAATGTAAAATAGTAGTAATTCATTAACATTACAGTTGCCTAGTACTTCTTCATATAAGTCAGTAATATCATCCCCTTTAGGCTCGTGTTCATCACTTAACAAAGTTATCACTACAAATAACAGTAGCTCAAAATCCAATGTACAAGTCGGAATGGACAGATATATAACCGTGGTAAAGCGTCGGCGAAGCCCGGATTCTACAAAAATTTCATCTGCTCCAAAGATGTCTAGGGATAACAGCGCAAACTCAACTAATCGCCAAAACCGCTTTAAAATTTTGCAAGATGACAACGACAAACCCGATGTATCCTCGAGTAAAACATCCAAGCCGCCACCGATCTAATTGAGAGAAAAAAAAATCAAATGCTTCTATTAAAAAATTAATTTCGGTCATTGGTGAGAAAAAATTTCACATTGTTCCAATAAAACGTGCTAAATTCGATGAAACGAAAATTCAAATTTAAGACGAAAAAGATTTCCGTAAAATGAATTTGAAAAAAATAAAACAAGCTTCTACACATACCAGCTTAAGAGTGCTAAAGTTCTGCAGATCGTATTGACGGGCATATATTCTTACGTTGTTCCCGAAAAAATAAAAGATGCACTCGTCCTTCAGGGATTAAAGGTAAGAAATGTATTTAACATAATAAGCAGAGAAAAGGTAACCCAACCCCTATTTCTTGCCGAACTGGAGCCGAATGATATACAGTTGAAAAAAAACGAGACTCATCCAAATTATAGCTTAAAATACCTTTTATACAGAAAAATCACAGTTGAAGAGCCACATAAGCGTTCAGGTCCCGTGCAGTGCCATAATTGCCAAGATTATGGCCATACAAAAGCTTACTGCAATTTACCTGCAGTGTGTGTTATCTACGGCGAATTGTACGGTACTGCTTGTTGTACTAAACCAAAAGATCAAGCGGAAAAAATCAGTAATTGTGGAGGTAATCACACCGCTAACTACAGAGGTTGCCCTGTGTACTGTTTCGTCAAGCAGACTATGGTGCAAAAACCTAATTTAGCTCCAGTTCAAAAAACAAACGCTTCCTTCTCCACTTTTTCTCAAATGAGCCAACCAGTTACTTCCCGTGTATTAACCGATGCTGCCCAGACAAACTCTACTCCCACTTAGAGTAAGTAATTCAACAAATGCTAACACAAGCTTTAATTTCAGTCGCCTTGAAGCTACTAATGATATTCTGGTGCAAATTATAAACAATTTTATAACAAATATGACTAACATAAGCATTAATTAACAAACAATGAACATGTATATTATATATTATTTAAGTGAATACCGAACTTCCTAATTTAATTGTAAAAGAAATACTCGTGGATTTCCGAAAATCGACTTGAAAGTTTAAAAGTGCTCTTGCAGTAGAGCAGTAAAATATGACTCAAGCACTTTTTCCTTATTGTATTTACTTCTGTTTCACTACATCAAATCATATGAAAAACTTGACCGATACAAGTATGTATCGATGCTTTTTTTCGATACTGAGTAGGTATCGATACTTTTGAACCGATACCGTATCAAGTAAAAGTATCGATACCTTGGTGGTATCGTTTCATCCCTATTCGCATGGGGAGCCTACTTACTGGCCTACTGACGTACGAAAAATTCCGGATGCTATAGATTTTGGCGTCATAAAAATTATTCCTAAGGTATTAATTCACGTCGAAGCTTCCCTAGATCTCACGTCCAATCACTCTCCCACGATCGTTACAATCTGTAGTCCAATGAGAAGCGCTTCACCTCACCCACATGTCAAGATGATAAGTCGTGTTAATTGGCTGGGATTCAAAAAATATTTTAGTAGTCATTGCACGAACAATATTACGCTAAGAACAGCCGGTGATATTGAATCTAACATTGCCAATCTTAACGAGAATATTAAACAAGCTGTTGAACATGCCACTACCTTCCATTCGCAGACTGGGTACAATAGACATTGAACGTCTCGTATATGAAAAAAGAAGAGCTAGAAGGGAATGGCAACAGCACAGATCACTTCAACACAAAATCAGATTTAGCGAATGCACTAAACGACTCCAAAAGTTGCTTGCATCTGAAAAAACTGCATCTCTTAAAAAGTATCTGGAAGGTCTTGATGTCACACCAGCAACTAATTACTCTTTGAGTTTAAGCCACCTCTGCGCACATCTACCGGAGGTTGGGCAAAAAGCGATATTGAAAACGATAACATATTTGCTGTGCACTTAAATACACAGGCAAATATCTAACAAAACTCGAGTCACATCCTAATCCGCTTGCTCGTAATATTTTGTACTTTACTGGACACATCCGCTTAAAAAAGAGAGATACATGGGCTCTAATATTCAACACTCTAGATGATGAAGCTGCTTGAAAACACATTTTTCTTTTTGTTACTTATCACTACTTATGTATTATGAATAACTATCACTAAGTTTATGTCCGATATTGGTCGGGCCTAATAATTCTTTTATAGGTTTAAGATTTGAATACTTGTTGTTAGTTCATATTTGAAGATACAATAAATAAAAAACATGCATTTAAAAAAAAAAAACTTAAAATCCGTTTTTACGCCAAACATATGTACTGGTGTTTCTGATTTGCCGAGTGTAGTCGAACTTCCCCCTCAACCATTATGTTTAAGACAAATGATTTACAAAAATTAATTGCCGAACTCAACCCGAAGATAGTTCTGGGTATTGATGGAATTAGTAACCAAATGCTGATGAAGTTGCTTCGTATTGCAGTGAAAATCCTGTTATTCATTTTTAATGCGATTTTAAAACTGGAGTATTAACCACACAGCTGTAAGCTTGCCAAGGTTAAAATGATTCCAAGGCCGGGCAAAGATCAAACCAAGACTGAGTCATATAGGCCAATAAGTCTACTATCAACAATGTCAAAGCTTTTCGAAAAACTGCTTCAGACAAAATTGTCCCCAATTCTGATAAGTACTGGGTCTATACCGGTTTTTAGAAGTTAGCATAGCACCATTGAAAAAACTCATAGATTGGTTCAATTTATAAGATGAACTTTTGAAGAAGTAGTATCCATACTTCTACATTTAAGGACGATACAGCCTGCCTTAGTATGCACGAAAATCCTGATAAGGCAACTCGCAAACTCCGGGAACACATTACCCAGATGGAACTATGGTTAAACTTATGGAGAATAAAGGTAAATGAACAGAAGTGTGGTCAGGTAAGTTTTACCCTACGAAAAAATACTTGTTCCCCCCTTAGAATAAATAATCAAATTGAAATTGCAAAATACACAGGCAAATATGTAACAAAACTTGAGTCACATCCTAATCCGCTTGCTCGTAATATTTTGAACTTAACTGGTCACATCCGCTTAAAAAGAAAGATACAAGGGCTCTAATACTAAACACTCCAGATGAAGCTGCTTGAATATACTTTTTTTTTTTGCCTATCACTACTTATGTATTATTAATAACTATAACTAAGTTTATGTCAGACAGTCGTCGGGCCTACTTATTATATTTTAGATTTAAGATTTGAATACCTATTGTTAGTTCATATATAAAGATACAATAAATAAATAAAAAAATAAAAATTTCTTACATATGATCGAAGAGCCTCATTAATTGATCTATTAACACGCTCGCTTGCGTTCGCTTGAGGACTGTACACTGGTGTGAGCATATGCTATACTCCATGTTTATTTAAAAACTGCTTTAAGACTTTGCTTTTAGATTAAGCCCGACTATCTGAAACAACAATTTCTGGTACTCCACAACAGTCAAAAATTTTGGTTAAAAGATAACACTGCACAACAGTGATTTGGATGTTTAAATAAAAATAGGTTGGATCACCTATTTTTGACTTCTGATTACGAGGGTGTCATTAGTTTTTCTCTATCAGCTCTAGTTTTGAAGATATGGTGTCATTTAGGATTTGCATAATTTGCATCTCTTTTTGTAAACGGTGTCCCAACAAGAACGCAAGATTTAAATTTAAAATAAAACACAGATAATTAAAAAAAATAGTGAAACTTTATTTTATCGTAAAGTAGACAGAATGAGGTTATGTGTGGAACAACAAATCAGGCAGATGGCCGCCGCGGCTTTGCTGGCACACACGCGATCTTTTAATAAAATTTTCAATGGCCGTTTTGCATAAATGCTGCGGTATTTCATTAATGCAGCGTCCAATTTCCCCTTTTAAGGCTTGAGTCGTCGTCGGCTTATTCGCGTAAACCATCGACTTAAAAAAACTCCAAAGAAAAAAGTCTAATTGTGTTAAATCGCACGATCTAGCCGGCCAATTCTGGTCTCCAAAACGCAAAATAACACGACCGGGAAATGACTGATGTAGCAATTGAATTGTTTCTCTGCCTGTATGACATGTGGCGTCATCTCCTTGAAACCACATGCGCTCCACATTCATTTCTTCAATTCACGAAAAAACTGGTTTTCATTTCGCAATACCGAATACCGTTGACTGTTTGTGCTTGACCTGCGTTTTAGCGACATCATCACGTACAGCTGCGACATTTTCGGTCGATCGACCTGGTCAAAGGCGCGTTGTTGTCTTTACATCACTAACAGACCCAGTTTCGGCAAATTTATCCATTAATGTCATTACAGTTGACTCTTTTGGAGCATTATTGTGACCCCAAATTGATCACAAATTTGCGAACTGTAGCCGCAAAACTTTCACCATTTTGGTAAAACAATTTCACAATGAGAATGCGCTGTTCATTCGTGCGCTCCATTTTTACTAACCTCGTACCTTCTACTAGCAAAAAATAACAATTGTTCAAATGTCAGACAATGACACTTCGAATGGCGCCAAATTTAAATCTTGCGTTCTTGTTGGGACACCCTTTATATAGGTTTATTTATTTTCTAGCACCTCTAGTTTAAGAGATATTTTGTGTTACATAAAAGAAATTCTTGAAATTTTTCTTTTCGAAAGCCATCCAAAAAAATTGCTTTTTATATTACATTTGTCCATTTACAAGTTATTAGTGCAATTATTACGTTATATTTGGTCAAAAAAAATTATAATCAAAAAATTTTAAAAGGACTAAACTAAAAACACACGATTTTTAACATCCTTGCAATAATAGTCAGATACCCTGATATACTTATCAATGTGAATCTATGAAAATAAATGAAAGGGATTTTTGTGTAGATAAATAATCCAGAAAGTATTTTTTAGTTTAGAGTACCATTCGTAATATATTAAGCTATCTTTACATGGTAATACAATGTATTACGACATGTTAAAATATGATGTAGAACATACAAAATTTTATCATGTAAAAGCAAAATGTATCGAGTAGGAGAGAATACGGATAGAAAATTTGACAAGCGGTCGGTAAATGTTTATTTTCTAAACCATTTTAGAAACTTAAGTATTCTCATCACACCAGAGGTGTATTTCAAAGTAAACGTTGCCAGCACTGATGGTATTTATTGAAGGGGTTAGCACTTTTACAGAAACTACCAAAATCAACTCAGGAAATTTTCATGTTGTTTTTGTAATCATTGTACTACTGCAACTATCAGCTACTTAACCCGTACCACGAAACTAAACAAACAATAAACAAACCTATAAAAGTTTTGTAGTAAAATAATAATATGTTTTCTTCAATATTTAGTTATATTTATTTTTACCTTGACAGTTTAATATCTTTGCTTGCATTTTACTTATAGTATCAGTGTAAACATGAAAAATACCTACAACAGACTCTTTTTCTCTTGTTTTTAAACACGGAGAGAATTTCATAATATTTTGATTCTACAAAGTCGTAATACTTTGTATTACCATGTGAAGACACCTTTAACAGTATAAGAGTCTGAACACAGTGTATCGATTATTTATTGCGGTGCGGTTTTTCATCCGATTTTGAAGTAAAAAACAGCAGTGCGGAACGGAATAAAATTAAAATCTATTTTATTTTCGTTGCGGACTTTCTTATTCTCTCAATTTTTGACACTCTTTCTCTTTCTAATATTGCCATAATTTTTGAATAATTGGCGTTGTTCACAACATTATTGCAAACAAAAAACATGATTTAGAAAAATTTTTGTCATAAAATATAAAAGTTTAAAAATATATCAATCATATCTGCGAATGTATAAAATGTTAATAATTTTTTGTTTTTAGCTACTTATATTTAACACAAAGAGTAAATTTTTTTATAAAAATGTATGAACAAAAATATTAATAAAAATTTAAACAAACAATGACAAGTATTGTTGTTGCCGTCTTCCGTTGTATTACGTTTATTTTTCTCTCCCGCAACGAGAAATCGCACCGCACCGCAAACAAAAAGAGATGCAAATTATGCAAATCCTAAATGACACTATATCTTCAAAACTAGAGTTGATAGAGAAAAACTAATGACGCCGTCGAAACCAGGAGAGATAAAAAAAATACAGAAGGATGATTTTTATTTAAACATCATAAAAAAACTCTATTTTGTTGTGCAGTGTAATTAATGATAACTTTCGAAATTGGTTTCTTCAAAGGTTCTAAAAAAGTGAACTTAGAAAAATGGTTAAGTATAATTCAAATGTACGTATTTCCGGTCTTTGTTCTAGGTAGTGGTTCTATTAGGTCAATATACAATCGTTGGAAAGGTCGTTCTGTCCTTACCATTTGGCCAAGTGGTGGTCGTAAGCTGTAATAAGGTGTCTTGGAAGTTTTACATAAGTCACAATTTAAAATGTAGTTCTTATCGGCTGTCACAAGTCTTAGCCAGTAAAAATATCGTCTAACCCTCTCTAATGTCTTACTAATACCACCATGGGATGAATTTGGAATGTCGTGCACCGAATAAATTACGTCCTGTTGTAATTCTTTCGGTACCAATAAATTCCATGAAGCTGACTCGTCCGTCTGGCCTAAAGAAAAATCTGTCCAAGTACTTGTGAATTGGGGGTCCTGGCTCAATTAAAATTGTTAAATTGTGGCTGAAATTGTGAAATTTGGGTAATTAAAATTTGAAAATTCTTGGAAATGTGTGAAATTTGATACATACGAGGCTGGATCAATAAGTCCGTCATATTTTTTGTTTACATTAGGAGTTTTGTGTTTACATTAACCCTTGTGTGAACGGGTAATTTTTGGTGGAATTAATTGTGTGAACGGGTGATTTGTTGGGGAAATTGGGAAAATTAATTTTTCCTAATGCCGACGGCAATGCATGATTATTTTTCCAAATACCAATGGGAAAATTGTGAAAATTAATTTTTCCAAATGCCGACGGCAATGCATGATTATTTTTCCTAATACCAATGGGGAAATTGTGAAAACTAATTTTTCTTAGTGCAGACGGCAATGCATGATTATTTTTTTAATGCCGACGGCAATGCATGATTATTTTTCCTAATGCCAACAGCATTGCAAGATTATTATTTTTCTTCATGCCGACGGCAAAACATGATTATTATTTTTTTCAAATGCCGACGGCAAAACATGATTATTATTTTTTTCAAATGCCAACGGCAAAACATGATTATTATTTTTTTCAAATGCCGACGGCAAAACATGATTATTATTTTTTTTCAAATGCCGACAGCATAGAAATAATCACGCTGAAGGAAAAATTGTCAGTGTTGCCAGACTGTAGAAATTTGTTATTGTAATACTATATCACTAATATCAGAGAAATTAGATTAGATGACTACACGCGATTCTCATATGAATCGTGGGAATGTGTGTTTATGATTAAATAAATTAATAAACTATTTATTTAATTATTTTATTTATGTATAAAATGTTCTCATGTATGTGAACACTCCTAATGCGTGTGTGTAGGGGGGGGGGGTCCAGCTTGTTTGTCGCTGGTAAGTTTATATTTTATTTAAGAAATATATTTGAATGCATGTATGTTTGTATCTATGTATGTATGTATGTATATTTTTATGTATGTGTGAATGTATATATGTATGTATGTGTATGTTTGTATGTATGAATGTGTGTGGAATATTTTATGATTATGTAAAATACAAACGTTATGTGTGGATACATTTATATTTGGCTGCAAGTATTTTAAAGCAGAAAGGTTTGAACTAACTACAGTCATCATCAGAGAAACAAAGAGTAAAACTTATGAATGCTGCAAGGATACTCCTATTAATTTTCGCATAAATACGTCAGCTTTTCTAACTAACACATCAGTACTTAATTGTATTTACAAGCATCATCAGCAATTGTGTTCTTAAATTCAAATAGTAATTCACTAAAATAATTAAAAATGAGTTATACAGGTTATCAGTGTAAGAGATGTCATAAGAGTAGATTAGTAATGGGGGACGATAGTCCTGTTTTGGGAATTCAAAACCGGAAAAAAATAAAAACGATGGTAACCCTGTTACAAATGGGGGGATTTTGGGGATTTTCATGTATTGCACATATTTTTTCTATTTTTTATAGCAATAAAAAGTGCGGTTATAAAAAGATTTAAATTAGATAATTTAATTACATAAATAATATAAAAATGGGATGGTGGACTATGATTTATAGTGTGGCAATATAAAACACTATTAATAGTTATTTATCTATGATTGCGTTCGAAAACGCAAAACTAAGAATTGTTAAGTGGTGAGTACCAATATACTATACCATTTTGCATATGCTACGATGGAAGAGCATTTGCACAAGATTTTGAATTGGGCTATAGATTTTTTTGTGCAAGTTTTGAATGTATATTGCAAGGAAAATAATTTATTGGAACGATTTATTTTCAATTATTATCTTCAAATTGCTGACAAAATTATTTTTTTCTTTAAATTTCCAAACTATTGTTCTTCTTCACACAATTGAATTCAACTCTTTTTCTGAAATTTTTTGAAATATGTTTCAAACACTTTTAGCAAAGCATATTTATTTATTTTTTTTATTATTTTCATTAAGGTCTCTTTTTAAGTTTTTTTTAAAAAGGTGTTTTTTTATATATCAGTGAAATAATTCAAAATTACTCGAACAAAAATGTCAATACAAAACAGATAAAATTTGAGGTTTTTCTTAAGACCGATAATTGGGCCTGCAAAGGACATATAATTTTTATCGGTTTTACAAAAAAATAAATAATATTTTAACACCATATACAAAACTTCAAGTCCAGATATCTTTAGCGTGATATATGCCCGTGCAACCATTGTTCAAGTCTTTTAACTCATAATTTACCTGTCCAATTTTTTGAATAACTATCGCCTTTACGCCAACTGGTGCTAATTTAGAATTAAAGTAATCAATTTTAGAACTCTGCTTTAAATTTCGTTTGATGACATCCATTGTCCAACAATTGTCCAATTGTTTCAGCCAAATGATTTAGTCTTTCTAAAAGTTTAAAGTCTTTTCCGTGTGTTATCATAGTCTGTCCGAGAACTATTTCATATGGAGTTTTGCCCAAAGCCTGATAGTTAGCATTGCGAAATGCACAATTTATGGAACTTAAATATATGTCCTGGTTTCTGTGATCATTTCTTACATATATAGAGTTCTCGTTGTACCTTCATAGCGAACAGTTGATAAGCGGAATTTTTCTTACATACTTAGAAATATTCGTAATACATATTATTCGTAATAGGTACATATTGACTTTAACAAATAAGTTCTATTGCTTTGCTAATATTTTTAACATAGTAGAAATAACAAAAACAAAAAACTGCAAACAAAAAACACAAACAAAGTGCCCTTCAGGAATACTCTATATGAGTACCTCAAATACAAACAATTTTGAAGTGAGTTCTAACGCAAGAAATGCGTATTTTACTGTGAGTTTTGAAACTCTTAATGAAAACAATATAAATAATTCTGATGAATCTTTTTTCAACGGCAAAGCCAATTTTTCGTCAGCGATCAACTTCGCTTTGTCTAATGTAAAATAGTAGTAATTCATTAACATTACAGTTGCCTAGTACTTCTTCATATAAGTCAGTAATATCATCCCCTTCAGGCTCGTGTTCATCACTTAACAAAGTTATCACTACAAATAACAGTAGCTCAAAATCCAATGTACAAGTCGGAATGGACAGATATATAACCGTGGTAAAGCGTCGGCGAAGCCCGGATTCTACAAAAATTTCATCTGCTCCAAAGATGTCTAGGGATAACAGCGCAAACTCAACTAATCGCCAAAACCGCTTTAAAATTTTGCAAGATGACAACGACAAACCCGATATATCCTCGAGTAAAACATCCAAGCCGCCACCGATCTAATTGAGAGAAAAAAAAATCAAATGCTTCTATTAAAAAATTAATTTCGGTCATTGGTGAGAAAAAATTTCACATTGTTCCAATAAAACGTGCTAAATTCGATAAAACGAAAATTCAAATTTAAGACGAAAAAGATTTCCGTAAAATGAATTTGAAAAAAATAAAACAAGCTTCTACACATACCAGCTTAAGAGCGCTAAAGTTCTGCAGATCGTATTGACGGGCATAGATTCTTACGTTGTTCCCGAAAAAATAAAAGATGCACTCGTCCTTCAGGGATTAAAGGTAAGAAATGTATTTAACATAATAAGCAGAGAAAAGGTAACCCAACCCCTATTTCTTGCTGAACTGGAGCCGAATGATATACAGTTGAAAAAAAACGAGACTCGTCCAAATTATAGCTTAAAATACCTTTTATACAGAAAAATCACAGTTGAAGAGCCACATAAGCGTTCAGGTCCCGTGCAGTGCCATAATTGCCAAGATTATGGCCATACAAAAGCTTACTGCAATTTACCTGCAGTGTGTGTTATCTACGGCGAATTGTACGGTACTGCTTGTTGTACTAAACCAAAAGATCAAGCGGAAAAAATCAGTAATTGTGGAGGTAATCACACCGCTAACTACAGAGGTTGCCCTGTGTACTGTTTCGTCAAGCAGACTATGGTGCAAAAACCTAATTTAGCTCCAGTTCAAAAAACAAACGCTTCCTTCTCCACTTTTTCTCAAATGAGCCAACCAGTTACTTCCCGTGTATTAACCGATGCTGCCCAGACAAACTCTACTCCCACTTAGAGTAAGTAATTCAACAAATGCTAACACAAGCTTTAATTTCAGTCGCCTTGAAGCTACTAATGATATTCTGGTGCAAATTATAAACAATTTTATAACAAATATGACTAACATAAGCATTAATTAACAAACAATGAACATGTATATTATATATTATTTAAGTCAATACCGAACTTCCTAATTTAATTGTAAAAGAAATACTCGTGGATTTCCGAAAATCGACTTGAAAGTTTAAAAGTGCTCTTGCAGTAGAGCAGTAAAATATGACTCAAGCACTTTTTCCTTATTGTATTTACTTCTGTTTCACTACATCAAATCATATGAAGAACTTGACCGATACAAGTATGTATCGATGCTTTTTTTCGATACTGAGTAGGTATCGATACTTTTGAACCGATACCGTATCAAGTAAAAGTATCGATACCTTGGTGGTATCGTTTCATCCCTATTCGCATGGGGAGCCTACTTACTGGCCTACTGACGTACGAAAAATTCCGGATGCTATAGATTTTGGCGTCATAAAAATTATTCCTAAGGTATTAATTCACGTCGAAGCTTCCCTAGATCTCACGTCCAATCACTCTCCCACGATCTTTACAATCTGTAGTCCAATGAGGAGCGCTTCACCTCACCCACATGTCAAGATGATAAGTCGTGTTAATTGGCTGGGATTCAAAAAATATTTTAGTAGTCATTGCACGAACAATATTACGCTAAGAACAGCCGGTGATATTGAATCTAACATTGCCAATCTTAACGAGAATATTAAACAAGCTGTTGAACATGCCACTACCTTCCATTCGCAGACTGGGTACAATAGACATTGAACGTCTCGTATATGAAAAAAGAAGAGCTAGAAGGGAATGGCAACAGCACAGATCACTTCAACACAAAATCAGATTTAGCGAATGCACTAAACGACTCCAAAAGTTGCTTGCATCTAAAAAAAATGCATCTCTTAAAAAGTATCTGGAAGGTCTTGATGTCACACCAGCAACTAATTACTCTTTGAGTTTAAGCCACCTCTGCGCACATCTACCGGAGGTTGGGCAAGAAGCGATATTAAAAACGATAACATATTTGCTGTGCACTTAAATACACAGGCAAATATCTAACAAAACTCGAGTCACATCCTAATCCGCTTGCTCGTAATATTTTGTACTTTACTGGACACATCCGCTTAAAAAAGAGAGATACATGGGCTCTAATATTCAACACTCTAGATGATGAAGCTGCTTGAAAACACATTTTTCTTTTTGTTACTTATCACTACTTATGTATTATGAATAACTATCACTAAGTTTATGTCCGATATTGGTCGGGCCTAATAATTCTTTTATAGATTTAAGATTTGAATACTTGTTGTTAGTTCATATTTGAAGATACAATAAATAAAAAACATGCATTTAAAAAAAAAAAACTTAAAATCCGTTTTTACGCCAAACATATGTACTGGTGTTTCTGATTTGCCGAGTGTAGTCGAACTTCCCCCTCAACCATTATGTTTAAGACAAATGATTTACAAAAATTAATTGCCGAACTCAACCCGAAGATAGTTCTGGGTATTGATGGAATTAGTAACCAAATGCTGATGAAGTTGCTTCGTATTGCAGTGAAAATCCTGTTATTCATTTTTAATGCGATTTTAAAACTGGAGTATTAACCACACAGCTGTAAGCTTGCCAAGGTTAAAATGATTCCAAGGCCGGGCAAAGATCAAACCAAGACTGAGTCATATAGGCCAATAAGTCTACTATCAACAATGTCAAAGCTTTTCGAAAAACTGCTTCAGACAAAATTGTCCCCAATTCTGATAAGTACTGGGTCTATACCGGTTTTTAGAAGTTAGCATAGCACCATTGAAAAAACTCATAGATTGGTTCAATTTATAAGATGAACTTTTGAAGAAGTAGTATCCATACTTCTACATTTAAGGACGATACAGCCTGCCTTAGTATGCACGAAAATCCTGATAAGGCAACTCGCAAACTCCAGGAACACATTACCCAGATGGAACTATGGTTAAACTTATGGAGAATAAAGGTAAATGAACAGAAGTGTGGTCAGGTAAGTTTTACCCTACGAAAAAATACTTGTTCCCCCCTTAGAATAAATAATCAAATTGAAATTGCAAAATACACAGGCAAATATGTAACAAAACTTGAGTCACATCCTAATCCGCTTGCTCGTAATATTTTGAACTTAACTGGTCTGATCCGCTTAAAAAGAAAGATACAAGGGCTCTAATACTAAACACTCCAGATGAAGCTGCTTGAATATACTTTTTTTTTTTGCCTATCACTACTTATGTATTATTAATAACTATAACTAAGTTTATGTCAGACAGTCGTCGGGCCTACTTATTATATTTTAGATTTAAGATTTGAATACCTATTGTTAGTTCATATATAAAGATACAATAAATAAATAAAAAAATAAAAATTTCTTACATATGATCGAAGAGCCTCATTAATTGATCTATTAACACGCTCGCTTGCGTTCGCTTGAGGACTGTACACTGGTGTGAGCATATGCTATACTCCATGTTTATTTAAAAACTGCTTTAAGACTTTGCTTTTAGATTAAGCCCGACTATCTGAAACAACAATTTCTGGTACTCCACAACAGTCAAAAATTTTGGTTAAAAGATAACACTGCACAACAGTGATTTGGATGTTTAAATAAAAATAGGTTGGATCACCTATTTTTGACTTCTGATTACGAGGGTGTCATTAGTTTTTCTCTATCAGCTCTAGTTTTGAAGATATGGTGTCATTTAGGATTTGCATAATTTGCATCTCTTTTTGTAAACGGTGTCCCAACAAGAACGCAAGATTTAAATTTAAAATAAAACACAGATAATTAAAAAAAATAGTGAAACTTTATTTTATCGTAAAGTAGACAGAATGAGGTTATGTGTGGAACAACAAATCAGGCAGATGGCCGCCGCGGCTTTGCTGGCACACACGCGATCTTTTAATAAAATTTTCAATGGCCGTTTTGCATAAATGCTGCGGTATTTCATTAATGCAGCGTCCAATTTCCCCTTTTAAGGCTTGAGTCGTCGTCGGCTTATTCGCGTAAACCATCGACTTAAAAAAACTCCAAAGAAAAAAGTCTAATTGTGTTAAATCGCACGATCTAGCCGGCCAATTCTGGTCTCCAAAACGCAAAATAACACGACCGGGAAATGACTGATGTAGCAATTGAATTGTTTCTCTGCCTGTATGACATGTGGCGTCATCTCCTTGAAACCACATGCGCTCCACATTCATTTCTTCAATTCACGAAAAAACTGGTTTTCATTTCGCAATACCGAATACCGTTGACTGTTTGTGCTTGACCTGCGTTTTAGCGACATCATCACGTACAGCTGCGACATTTTCGGTCGATCGACCTGGTCAAAGGCGCGTTGTTGTCTTTACATCACTAACAGACCCAGTTTCGGCAAATTTATCCATTAATGTCATTACAGTTGACTCTTTTGGAGCATTATTGTGACCCCAAATTGATCACAAATTTGCGAACTGTAGCCGCAAAACTTTCACCATTTTGGTAAAACAATTTCACAATGAGAATGCGCTGTTCATTCGTGCGCTCCATTTTTACTAACCTCGTACCTTCTACTAGCAAAAAATAACAATTGTTCAAATGTCAGACAATGACACTTCGAATGGCGCCAAATTTAAATCTTGCGTTCTTGTTGGGACACCCTTTATATAGGTTTATTTATTTTCTAGCACCTCTAGTTTAAGAGATATTTTGTGTTACATAAAAGAAATTCTTGAAATTTTTCTTTTCGAAAGCCATCCAAAAAAATTGCTTTTTATATTACATTTGTCCATTTACAAGTTATTAGTGCAATTATTACGTTATATTTGGTCAAAAAAAATTATAATCAAAAAATTTTAAAAGGACTAAACTAAAAACACACGATTTTTAACATCCTTGCAATAATAGTCAGATACCCTGATATACTTATCAATGTGAATCTATGAAAATAAATGAAAGGGATTTTTGTGTAGATAAATAATCCAGAAAGTATTTTTTAGTTTAGAGTACCATTCGTAATATATTAAGCTATCTTTACATGGTAATACAATGTATTACGACATGTTAAAATATGATGTAGAACATACAAAATTTTATCATGTAAAAGCAAAATGTATCGAGTAGGAGAGAATACGGATAGAAAATTTGACAAGCGGTCGGTAAATGTTTATTTTCTAAACCATTTTAGAAACTTAAGTATTCTCATCACACCAGAGGTGTATTTCAAAGTAAACGTTGCCAGCACTGATGGTATTTATTGAAGGGGTTAGCACTTTTACAGAAACTACCAAAATCAACTCAGGAAATTTTCATGTTGTTTTTGTAATCATTGTACTACTGCAACTATCAGCTACTTAACCCGTACCACGAAACTAAACAAACAATAAACAAACCTATAAAAGTTTTGTAGTAAAATAATAATATGTTTTCTTCAATATTTAGTTATATTTATTTTTACCTTGACAGTTTAATATCTTTGCTTGCATTTTACTTATAGTATCAGTGTAAACATGAAAAATACCTACAACAGACTCTTTTTCTCTTGTTTTTAAACACGGAGAGAATTTCATAATATTTTGATTCTACAAAGTCGTAATACTTTGTATTACCATGTGAAGACACCTTTAACAGTATAAGAGTCTGAACACAGTGTATCGATTATTTATTGCGGTGCGGTTTTTCATCCGATTTTGAAGTAAAAAACAGCAGTGCGGAACGGAATAAAATTAAAATCTATTTTATTTTCGTTGCGGACTTTCTTATTCTCTCAATTTTTGACACTCTTTCTCTTTCTAATATTGCCATAATTTTTGAATAATTGGCGTTGTTCACAACATTATTGCAAACAAAAAACATGATTTAGAAAAATTTTTGTCATAAAATATAAAAGTTTAAAAATATATCAATCATATCTGCGAATGTATAAAATGTTAATAATTTTTTGTTTTTAGCTACTTATATTTAACACAAAGAGTAAATTTTTTTATAAAAATGTATGAACAAAAATATTAATAAAAATTTAAACAAACAATGCCAAGTATTGTTGTTGCCGTCTTCCGTTGTATTACGTTTATTTTTCTCTCCCGCAACGAGAAATCGCACCGCACCGCAAATAAAAAGAGATGCAAATTATGCAAATCCTAAATGACACTATATCTTCAAAACTAGAGTTGATAGAGAAAAACTAATGACGCCGTCGAAACCAGGAGAGATAAAAAAAATACAGAAGGATGATTTTTATTTAAACATCATAAAAAAACTCTATTTTGTTGTGCAGTGTAATTAATGATAACTTTCGAAATTGGTTTCTTCAAAGGTTCTAAAAAAGTGAACTTAGAAAAATGGTTAAGTATAATTCAAATGTACGTATTTCCGGTCTTTGTTCTAGGTAGTGGTTCTATTAGGTCAATATATAATCGTTGGAAAGGTCGTTCTGTCCTTACCATTTGGCCAAGTGGTGGTCGTAAGCTGTAATAAGGTGTCTTGGAAGTTTTACATAAGTCACAATTTAAAATGTAGTTCTTATCGGCTGTCACAAGTCTTAGCCAGTAAAAATATCGTCTAACCCTCTCTAATGTCTTACTAATACCACCATGGGATGAATTTGGAATGTCGTGCACCGAATAAATTACGTCCTGTTGTAATTCTTTCGGTACCAATAAATTCCATGAAGCTGACTCGTCCGTCTGGCCTAAAGAAAAATCTGTCCAAGTACTTGTGAATTGGGGGTCCTGGCTCAATTAAAATTGTTAAATTGTGGCTGAAATTGTGAAATTTGGGTAATTAAAATTTGAAAATTCTTGGAAATGTGTGAAATTTGATACATACGAGGCTGGATCAATAAGTCCGTCATATTTTTTGTTTACATTAGGAGTTTTGTGTTTACATTAACCCTTGTGTGAACGGGTAATTTTTGGTGGAATTAATTGTGTGAACGGGTGATTTGTTGGGGAAATTGGGAAAATTAATTTTTCCTAATGCCGACGGCAATGCATGATTATTTTTCCAAATACCAATGGGAAAATTGTGAAAATTAATTTTTCCAAATGCCGACGGCAATGCATGATTATTTTTCCTAATACCAATGGGGAAATTGTGAAAACTAATTTTTCTTAGTGCAGACGGCAATGCATGATTATTTTTTTAATGCCGACGGCAATGCATGATTATTTTTCCTAATGCCAACAGCATTGCAAGATTATTATTTTTCTTCATGCCGACGGCAAAACATGATTATTATTTTTTTCAAATGCCGACGGCAAAACATGATTATTATTTTTTTCAAATGCCAACGGCAAAACATGATTATTATTTTTTTCAAATGCCGACGGCAAAACATGATTATTATTTTTTTTCAAATGCCGACAGCATAGAAATAATCACGCTGAAGGAAAAATTGTCAGTGTTGCCAGACTGTAGAAATTTGTTATTGTAATACTATATCACTAATATCAGAGAAATTAGATTAGATGACTACACGCGATTCTCATATGAATCGTGGGAATGTGTGTTTATGATTAAATAAATTAATAAACTATTTATTTAATTATTTTATTTATGTATAAAATGTTCTCATGTATGTGAACACTCCTAATGCGTGTGTGTAGGGGGGGGGGGGTCCAGCTTGTTTGTCGCTGGTAAGTTTATATTTTATTTAAGAAATATATTTGAATGCATGTATGTTTGTATCTATGTATGTATGTATGTATATTTTTATGTATGTGTGAATGTATATATGTATGTATGTGTATGTTTGTATGTATGAATGTGTGTGGAATATTTTATGATTATGTAAAATACAAACGTTATGTGTGGATACATTTATATTTGGCTGCAAGTATTTTAAAGCAGAAAGGTTTGAACTAACTACAGTCATCATCAGAGAAACAAAGAGTAAAACTTATGAATGCTGCAAGGATACTCCTATTAATTTTCGCATAAATACGTCAGCTTTTCTAACTAACACATCAGTACTTAATTGTATTTACAAGCATCATCAGCAATTGTGTTCTTAAATTCAAATAGTAATTCACTAAAATAATTAAAAATGAGTTATACAGGTTATCAGTGTAAGAGATGTCATAAGAGTAGATTAGTAATGGGGGACGATAGTCCTGTTTTGGGAATTCAAAACCGGAAAAAAGTAAAAACGATGGTAACCCTGTTACAAATGGGGGGATTTTGGGGATTTTCATGCTGAGAGTTTCTTGGCTATGTGTGTGTGTGTGTGTGTGTGTGTGTGTGTGAGTTTGATTCTTTGTTTATGTGTATGTATACTTGTGTGCCCAGCTTTTGTTGTTATTGTAGAGAAACGTTGTGCTTACAGTGCATGGATGTATCTATATATGTGGGTGTTGTATGTATGTATGTGTGTGAGTTTGATTCTTTCTATGTATGGGAATGTATGTACACTTGTGTGTACAGGTTTTGTTGTTATTGTAGAGAAACGTTGTCCTTACAGTGGATGTATACATATAGTGTGTATATGTGTGGGGATGTTTGTGTGTGTATGTATGTGTGCGTGTATATGTGTGCGTTTTTGTATTTAATTGTATGTTTGTCGGTCTCAGATACTTTTGTCGTAGTGGCAGACAATCATTATACCCAGTAGGAAATGTCGATGGTGAAAATGTACTGAGTCGCTTTTGACTTTGTCACCAGTACTACTATATAATTATATCCCATTCAATAATTTTCACTATAGACATTTAGCATATGCTTGTCATTTAAAATATACTAGTAACACTAAAACAATTGAATAGGTATGACTACGTGGTTCTTATTGGAACGTAGAGACATACCAACCAGACAGTTAGTTACTGGTATATATCTATAATTTATGTTCATACAAAGAGGTATGTATATTGACAAGTTGTTGCAATTTACTGACAGATAGAATAAAACGTATTATACTATAATGGTCACTAGAATTTTAGTGTTGACACAAGGACACTTGATCCCTGTCTGACTGCAGCGTAGTGACAACGAATTCGTGTGTATGTAGAATCATTATTTTTGTTGTTGTGAGTTGTCGTTGCTATGCATATGTATGGTTATTGTGCTCGTATGTATGCATGCATTTTTGTTATTCTGGGGAAATATTCTAGTAGCTGCAGATAGTGGCAACACTGATATCTGCTGAAAATGGAAGTGGAGAGGGAATGTATTTGATAATGTATGTACATATATGTTTTTGAAGTAATGTACGTGATCGTATGGTGGGGGACGAAGGTGATGTTATGAAATCTTCGTTTATTTATTTAAGAAATATTGTTTCGTATTTCATGACAGAGGAGTTTGAATTTCATAATATTATAAAATTTCATTATGTATGTATGCTTGTGTATTACGTGATCACTTCTTTCTGTATGTGTGTGTGCCAGTATGTAAATGATTTTCTCGCGCTGATATTTATATGTAGGTAGAAATAAATTCAATATCGACATTTGGTACTATAAAATACTATCATATATCTGAACTTCCCTAATCCTAGTATGTTTTTATACATTAACGAAGGTTTATTCATACTGAAATTTCTTATTTCAATACGAAAAAATATTAATTTACAGTATTCATTTATTAAACTCATTAGCTTTTAGGTATTTCAATATACATTTTCTATTATATTGAAAATTATTGAATTAATGTGAAGCATTCTTATTTTTAAGCTGCACATTTTCCCTGAGTGTATTGATTGCTTATCTATACATTGTGCTTTGACTAAACGACGCTTCATATTGTTGGCCGACCAGGCAAGAGGGAGAATAAAACACGTATTTTCAGCGATCTAATCCAATTTCTTTAATTATCCAATAGCTAAAATCTATATAATTACAAATTTCATTAATAAAGTATTAAAATATAACTCACTGTACATACACTTGTGTTTTCTTCAAATATATTATCTATGATTTTATAAATTACGATGTTTTACGGCTGGCGGCCAAACAGGAAAAAGGCTGAGTATAAAAATGTGCTCGTCAAGTATTTTGACAGCTGAACAGTAATTATACAACGTTGTTATTTTCTACATTAAAGAGATGCAAGTCAGGGTTCGCATACAAACTTATTTAAAACGTTTTAACATTCTCCCCGCCATAAACTCCGTGCCTTTATACGGTGTTTACTTTATTTATATCAAGTCGAGCTAATTTCACAACAGGGCGTGTAGAAATTCCGGTAGAAGTTTTGACTACTGCACTTCGTATTTGTCCATCTTTAGCGCGAATGACGTCGATTACCTTGGCTTTAGTCCACGTATTTCTTTTTGTGTTGTCATCCACTATAATGACGATATCATCAATGGATATTGGCTTTGCTGGACTTTGGAACCACTTAGCGCGTCTAGTTAGACATGGCAAGCATTCTCGCACCCATCGCTTCCAAAATGTTTCTGCTAATTGGCCAGCTATTCGAAAGTTTTTTGCGAGGGTTAAGCCTGAGCATTCAATTTCGCCCTTTTCTCGAATGCCACTTGAACTCCCGAGCAAAAAGTGATTTGGAGTTAAGGCTTCACTCTCATTAGATTCCAATGGAATGTACGTTAATGGTCTCATATTTATTATATTTTCGACATCGGCAAATGTGGCTCTTAGTACCTCCTCATGAATTCTTTCCTGAGGCAGGATGTCGAATAGGATAGATTTCACGGAGCGTATCATCCTCTCTTAAGCCCCGCCCATATGTGGTGAAGCAGGTGGAATAAATATCCATTCAATTTCTGGATATCTACGTTCCATAATATCAGATGATATCTTTTGTATTTCATCAATAATACTCGACTAGCTCCTCGAAAGTTTGTAGCGTTGTCTGAATAAATTCGGCTTGGAGTCCCACGACGGGCAACAAACTGCTTCATTACCAGAAGAAAGGAATCTGTGGAAAGCGAAGAGGCTATTTCGATATGTATAGCTCTGATGGTCATGCACGTGAAGATAACGCCCCACCGTTTTTCACGACGTCTGCCAATTACTACTTCTAAAGGCCCAAAGTAATCCACTCCGGTAAAGGTAAATGGTCTTGTAAATGATGCTAACCGGTCCTTTGGAAGGTTTTCCATTTCTGGGGGTGAAGGTGTGGCTCGACGATTACGACAACATTGACAAAGGCGGGAAATCTCACGAACTAAAGCTCTCATTCCCCGTAAACAAAATCTTTGCCTCATTTCATTTATTACAATTTCGTTATGGTGGTGATGAAATCTTCTATGGTAAAAATCAGCAATAAGGCGCGTGATGGCATTATTACGGGGTAAAATTATCGGTCGTTTTACGTCAAATGGCACGTCGACCGCCTCATCAATTCTGCCTCTAACTCTTAAAATGCCGAGTTCATCTACATAAGGAGAAAATTTATAAATTGAACTTTTGCGACTTACTAATCCATTTGGAGACTCCAACTGTGAGATTTCTCTAAAAAATTCCTCACGCTGCCAATGTCGAATAAGAATAATTTCTACGCCTTTGAGTAAGGATATATTAATTAACTTACAGAATTGAGTGTCTGTGCTTGGCTGTTTATATATCGCACGTAAAAAACGCAAAATGTACATTTGTGATCTGCGCAATCGCTCCCAGGTACTAAATCTCGATGTGTTTACCGTTAGTTTCCAATTATTACTTTCAAGCTGAGTCTTGGAAGTGAGATTGGAAGTGGGCCACTTATTTTCAGGCGACCACAAAAACTTTGGACCATTGAACCATCGTATATTTGTAATTGGTGGTTTTTATTGAGGTATAGAACTTTAAGTTGGCATCACTTTTTTAGCTGGTGACCATTTTGTCAGCTGTCAAGTGATTAATATTAAGTTTGGTTTGCCATTTTATCATGAACAGGTTGACAAAAGAACAACACTTGCAAATCGTGCAAATTTATTTCGAAAATAATGGTTCAGTTCGCGAAGTTTACCGCAAGCTCCGTCCATTTTATGGTCGACATAATCGTCCATCAGAGCAATTAATTCGGTTAACCATGGATCGTTTTTGCACTACGTTTACTCTATGTAATAATACGCATCCGCAGAGACGCCGAACAGTGCGCACCGAAGAAACAATTGCCGCTGTAGAGCAAAGTGTTGAAGAGGACCCGAATGAATCGATTCGCCACCGTGCACAGCAATTGGAGCTTTGTCCATCAACTTTATGGAAGATTTTGCGCAAAGATCTTGGCTTGCAACCTTACAAAATCCAGCTTGTGCAAGAATTAAAGCCGCGAGACCATGCAATGCGTCGTGATTTTGGTGTATGGGCCGAAAATGAGATTGATCTCGATGCTGATTTTCATCGCAAAATTTTGTTCAGTGATGAGGCTCATTTTTGGTTGAATGGCTACGTCAACAAGCAAAATTGCCGCATTTGGAGTGAAGAAAATCCACACGAGACCCTTGAGACGCCATTACATCCACAAAAACTGACTGTTTGGTGTGCTCTATGGGCTGGTGGATTCATTGGGCCATACTTCTTCCGAAATAATGCTGGAGAGTGAGTTACCGTTAATGGAGACCGGTATAGAGCTATGATAACCGACTATTTTGTTCCCGAATTGGATGGCATGAATGTGGATGAGTTGTGGTTCCAACCAGACGGCGCTACATGCCACACAGCGCACGTCACAATCGATTTATTGAAGGAAACATTCGATGAGCGCATAATTTCGCGGAATAGACCTGTCAATTGGCCACCAAGATCGTGTGATTTGACACCATTGGATTATTTTCTTTGGGGATATGTGAAGTCGCTCGTCTACGCCAACAAACCAGAAACGTTAGGGGACTTGGAAGCCAACATTCGTGGCGTTATTGCCAACATACGGCCCCATATGCTCGAAAAAGTGGTTGAAAATTGGACTTGTAGAATTGGCTTTATTCGAGCCAGCCGCGGCGGCCACATGCCCGAAATCATATTTAAACATCAATGGCATAAAATTATCCTTCCAATAAAGCCAAATTGATGGACATTAAAACGATTTTTTTGTGTTTTATTTCAATTCAAAATTATATACCTCTAAAAAAACACCCGTTATGTATGTGAGTGCTATTATTAAATTTCGTACCGTCATCTGCAACATTCTCCAGAGTAGGTACCCAACGCCACTCATTGACGCTCGAATCTTCTAAAATTTCGCCAACTCGTACAGCAACGAATTGATGGAATTTTCTGACGTCGGAATTAATCCAATAAAGAACATCCTTCGAGTCGGTCCAAAAAATTCGTCGGCTTATATGGATGGAAACTTCACCTTGTATAAACTTTGCCAATCTTAGACCCAAAATTGCCGACATTAATTCCATTCTGGGCACAGAAATTGGTTTTAATGGCGCTACTCTGGTTTTTGAAGCTACAAGGCTGCAGCAAACCTCGTCTCGCACAGTGGCCTTTATATATGCTACAGCAGCATAGGCTTGAAGGCTGGCATCTACAAATATATGCAACTCTTTTTTATTGCTTTGACTTACCAATGAAAAATGTCTCGGTATTTTGATTCTGCTTATGTGTTTTAAGTTTTGAGTCCATTGAAACCAAGCCCTGCGTTCACTATCTCTAATAGGCTCATCCCACAACACACCTGACCGCCAAACGTCTTGCAATATTATTTTTGCTTGTATTACAAAACAACCAAGTAGGCCGAGTGGATCAAATATTGTCATTAATATACGCAGTAGTTGCCGTTTAGTTGGATATTTCGATTCGTCAAATACATCGGCATCGAATTTGTGGACGAAACTTAATTCGTCGTCTACCGGAAGCCACCATAACCCTAGTACCTTCTCATACTCAGAGTCTGGATCGCTAATGTATTTGTTTGTTGTAGATAAATTTCCATTCAGAGCGTCTAAAACTGCCTTTGAGTTTGATATCCAATTTCTCATTTCAAAGCCACCTTCACTGTGTATACGTTTAACGTTTTGCGATAACTGAATCATTTGTAACTCCGAGTCTGTACTTTGCAACCAATCATCAACAAATGTGTTATGTAAGATAGCCCTCACAGCTTCGGGGTAGTCGACTTCAAAACGTTCCGCGTTTTTATTTTTTATATAATTGGTTAACGAAGGAGAACAAGATGCGCCAAATATCATAACTGTCATGGTGTAAACGTAAGGCTTACGAGATGTTTCACAATTACGCCATAAAAATTTCTGTGCTGTTAAATCCTTCTTAATAATGCGCACCTGATGAAACATTTCCCGTATGTCACCACACAAGGCCACGGGTTTTTCACGAAATCGTATTAATATTCCGACGAGTGATCTTAAAAGATCAGGACCCTTTAGAAGGACACTATTGAGAGCAACATTTTGAACTTTAGCGGCTGCATCCCACACTAGCCTCATTTTATTCTTGTTCATATTTTTAACAGCAAATATGGGAATATACCACGATCTAGCATCAGCTGAAATCTCGCTCGGTTTTAATTTTTTAACATAACCCTTTTCAACGTAATCATTTATTTTATCGGTAATAAATTTCATTAAATCGGCATCTTTCATCATTTTTATTTCAAGGCACTCTAAGCGTTTCTGCGCCATTGGCAACGAATTTGGTAATGTAACTTTGTCGTACCTCCATAAAAGACCAGTCTCCCATCTTTTTTCGGACTCTAAGTACTTCGTTTTTGACTGCATTATTTTAAGCGCTCGTTCATCATCTTTCGAAATTAATGGCTTTACAGTTGGGCTAATACCCACGGACTCTATGGAGAAATAATGACTCATTAAGTCGTCCAAACGACCATTTTTACTACAATTACATAAATGCATAAACCTTTCGGGCCCAGTCAAACCCGATTTATTCTTACCATGTACTGACCAGCCTAAACGGCATCGAGTTGCTATAAGACCGTCGTAGTCATCTTCACTTACCTCTAAGGGTGTAACTAATTTTGAGTTGTCTAGGCCAATCAAAACAAGAGCCTTTGACGGACCATATGTTTGTATAGGAAAATACTTTAAGTGGGGACGGCAATTTATAGTGTCAGTATCAAGTGACTGTTCGGGAAGGTCTAAATTAGTTATAGTGCGAACGTTGCGCAGCCTATATGTTGTTGAACCCGCTTGCTGTGATGATATAGTAAAACTTACGTGCTTAGAATTTCGTTCATTCTTGGTGATATCACCGGTCCATTTCATGCAAAGTTCCTCTGAGGGCCCGTCTAAGCATAGCTGTTCCGCAAGTGTCGTATCTATTAGTGAAATTGACGATCCTTCATCAATAAGTGCCAAAGTTTTTACGGTTTCCCCGTTACCATATAATGTCACTGGTATGTATCGAAAGAGTATGCTTCTTTGTTTTTTACCGTGAAATAAAACATTGGAGTTGTTTGCCTCACCAGTATTCGAGCTGTGTGGATTTGTCGAACGATGAATAATTTTGCCTTCAGCGCTATTCAATTTGCTTGAGTGAAGAAGAGGATTGTGAGCCATTCTACAGTTATCAATACCACAAATTCCTTTTCGGTGACAACGACGAATTAAATGATTCTTAAAACAACGTATACACAGCTTATTTCCTTTGATGAATTTCCAGCGATCTTGACGACTCATATTTAGGAATTCGCTGCACTCTTGCAAACGATGATGACCATTGCATTTTGGACAACATAATGTTACTGATGAGCTTGAAGCTGGTTCGTCATCATTCAAAAGTACTCTTACATTATGCTGTTTACGTTTTGTCTTTTCTTCTATAGAACCAGCTGTTGTAGAGCTTAACGGTGTTACCTGACTGGCACATGTTGCCAAAGTGTAAAGCCATTCATCAAAAACTGCAATATCGACTCGAGCAACTTCTATACGCCGACGGCCCCAATATAGTTTCATTTCTCCAGGCAATTTGCTCAGCAAGTCGTTCAATAGCATGGGATCATTTAAATAATCAGTAAGTCCTATCGCCTGCATCGTCGCCCTATAGTTCTGCACTGCTAGAGAAAAATTTATTTATGTTTCCAGATTGTCCGTGCGAACCGGTGTCAGCTTTCTCAATTTTTGTTGCAGAGATGCGTGTATAACATCCGGGCGACCGAATAACATTCTAAGCGTTTCTATCGCAAACGGCACAGTCGATGGCATCATTAATTTGCCACGAACTGCTTCTAAGGCGGCTCCTTTCAGGCATTTCTGCAGTCTAATCAAATTTTCTTGATTTGAAAAACCGCAACGTTCAGTTGACTGCTCATAATTCGTAATAAAGAGCGGCCACTCTTCTGGGCTGCCAAAGAAGTAAGGCAAATCTGTAGTTATCACTTGTCGGGAGGTCACCTGTGAGGACGAAAGGTAAGACTCTGTAGGAAGGCTATTCACATTAGGAAAAAAGGGCACGCCAGCGTTACTTATTGTTGGCATTGATGGTGATGGAATGTTTGCAGATTGGACGTTATTATATAAATCATTTGGCTGGCTATAATTAAAACTTAGATAGCGCGTTATATTAGATTGAGTATTTGGGTACCACGTAGAATTTGACGCGTTTATTATATTTTGTAACGAAGAGGGCATCGCACAATTATTAGATAAATAAGCGGAGGCTAAATGACTAAAGCCAGAATTCATTTCAGTATTTCGCGTGCTTGTCATACTGGATCTCATATCATATGGAAAATAATTTCGGCCGTATATGCCTGTCGGCAGATTCACATACGTAGGTAAAGTTTGTGACATATGTCTTGGGCTTGCCCTTGTATGTGCAAAAGGAGGTCCATTTGCATTTAATGCCACACCATCTACACAATGAGGCACCGAAACAGTTGCATTCGTGTTTGTCACCGTGTGTGCATTTGCAACGCTGGTGGCAGTCGCAGTCTGCGACGAGACATTTGCATCTGCATTAATTGGTGCAATTGCACTTGTTGTGACTGCAGCAATGTTTGGTGCTTCACTAGACGTTGCTGGTGGCACTTTTAATGTAGCGTCAGACATCTCCATATTGTCCACTTAAATGAAATATGTTCAACCAACAAGTATTTTAGAATGTTGGCCGGCCAGGGAAGAGGGAGAATAAAACACGTATTTTCAGCGATCTAATCCAATTTCTTTAATTATCCAATAGCTAAAATCTATATAATTACAAATTTCATTAATAAAGTATTAAAATATAACTCACTCTACATACACTTGTGTTTTCTTCATACAAACTTATTTAAAACGTTTTAACACATATATTTTCATGATGTAGATATGTAAGTGTGATTGTTAAGATCTAATAAATACTTGAGCATTCCATGCAAATAATATTGGAGTATGTGGTCCAATCTAGATGAAACAGTCTAGTTACATCATAGTCTCATGTAATGCAGTCATGGATCATATCGTTTTCATACAACCAATCAATGCTGCACGATAACTATTCGTGTTTAAACGAATATGATCGTTCTTATTAGGCACTCACAAATTGTATGCGAGTAGTCTATAACTATTCCATATGGGGTAGTTTTTGGGGTTAGTCCGATGTAATGCAACGTTGTACCATGTGGTCCAACCCTAGGACATCGCAATGTTAAATCGACCACCTTTTTTCATATATTTGGAGTAGTTTTGGAGTACTACAACTCCTTTTTGGACTAGTCCTTACATGCATGTATGGACTAGTCGCATTATCTGCAGGGTTGATAAGAAATTTGATATGTATACATACAAATTGATTTTATGTATGTATGTACGTACATACAAATAAGAGTAAAACTCAATCTTTGAATTCATTTTTTTTTGTCATGTGATATCTTTTTGTTGTGTATTATCTGAAATTAAAAACGTTGTTTTATCTGCATTTACTTAAAAGTTTGTGAAGATTTTCTGTTTTAAATAAAACTGAATTCCTGAAGATACATACTCTATAGTAATAGTAACTATAATAGAAATATTTCTTATACTTAATTTACATTTTTTTAAAGTTGACGCAACGTTAGTTAGTTAGTCAACGTTTGACATTTTTGGGGGTATGCAATTTCTTCTAACTATAGCCTTTTTTCTTCACTTTCTACATTTATTTTTGGAAATCTTGCTTTGCTTTTTAAAAATGTATAAACATTTTTAAATGAAACTGATCCGGCACTCCAGCTTAGGTACTGATAGTTTTTTGTTGTTAGTTAACTTACTTCTTTTTTATTTTTTATTGATAAAGATTTAAAATCAAAAGGGAGTTTTATATTGTAATTATTATTTTCATAATTGTTGAAAACAATCGCTGCTTTTTGTTTTGTTTTTTGCGATGAAATCATTTGAATTACTTTTGAAACCTTACGCGTTTATAAAAATTATGCTATTTTCTATATTGCTTAATTTATGAGACTTTTAGACTTTGTCCTTTAGTGGTTATATATTCTATTATACGATTATGAATAAGAATGCAGTAAGCTGATGTCTTTGCTTACTGTTTCAAATTAAAATTGTATTCAATTGAATAAAAGGAGCTTTTTTCTTAAACTCTGATGTAGTTAGAAGCGCTGGAGATTCTTTCATATAACAGCTTTCTTGGAATTTTAGATGCATATAATATAGAATTGGATAACATTTACTTTTAATTTTAATGTTAAAAAGTACGGATATGAGACTGAATTTAAATGTACTTATAAATTAAGAAATTTTTAGATTACTTTTAAATTAGTTAAATCATAATGAACAAACATATTTTCCTCTTGAATAGCGATCAACAGAAAACGAACTCGTTTTCATATAATTTAGGTATACCCTATCGACGGCTCCTCTAGGATACAAGATGACTGTGTATGACGAAATTTCTGTTGCTTTATACTGATAATATGTTTACATTAATAAGGTACATATACATATGTTCATTTTATGAAGGGTGAGCACCTATGGTGTTCTATATAATTTTTTTTTGTAATTTTATTAAAGTTCAACGTGTGTGTATATATTTCTGAAATGTTTAAGTGTGTTTTGTGTGCCCATCGGACAGAGTGTACGTATTAGTTGGTCAGTCAGTCTCTATTTTTATTTTTTTTTTCTTCTAATGTGCCACTCCTTTTTTCAGATTTTACTACTTGAAATATAGAATTTTTGTCTAATTTTTTGCTGGGTATATACATTAAGTATGTAGAAATTAGTTTACATACAAAGAAATGCATGTTTAATAAACAACTATTGTAGCAAATCGATCTCAGTTCAGTTCTCGTTGAACCTTCATAGTGAAGAGACATTAAAGCGGATTTTTTTTACATACATACATACGAAACAAATATAAAAAACAACAAAATCAAAAATTATACAAAAAATATTCGTAATACATATTCACCTTGATAAATAAGCTTATTGGCTTTACTAATATTTTTTACATAGCAAGAAATAGCAAAAACAAAAAAAAAACCGTAAACACAAAGTTCCCTTGAGGAATAATACTCTGTATGAGTACCTCAAAGGAAAAAAATTTTGAAGTGAGTTCTAACGGCAGAAATGCTTATTTTACTGTGAGTTCTGAAACTCTTAATGAAAAAAATATAAATAATAAATCTGATGAAAATCTTTTTCTAACCGCAAAGCCAATTTTTCGTCAGCGATCAACTTCGCTTTGTCCAATGCCAACTAGTGAATCGTTAACATTACCATTGCCTAGTACTTCTTCATTTAAGTCTGCGATATCATCCGCATCGGGCTCGCCTTCATCACTAAACCAAGTTATCACTACAGATAACAGTAGCTCAAAACCCAGGGTACAAGTGGGAATGGACAGATATATAACAGTGGTAAAGCGTGGGCGAAGCCCAAATTCTTCAAAAATTTCATCTGCCCCAAAGATGTCTAGGGATAACAGCGCATCATCTACCAATCGTCAAAATCGTTTTTCATTATTGCAAGACACCGACGACAAACCCTCTACATCATCGCAAAAGTCTTTTAAGCCACCACCTATTTATCTGAGAAAAAAAAATTCTAACGCGCTTATAAAAAAACTACTGTCGACCATTGGTGAAAATACTTTTCACATCATTCCAATTAAACGAGGTAATATTGATGAAACTAAAATCCAAATATATAATGAAAAAGATTTCCGAAAAATTGTTAGTGAATTCGAAAAAAATAAAACAAATTTTTACACATACTAACTTAAGAGTGCTAAAGGCCAACAGATAGTATTAAAGGGCATAGATTCATATGTTGAACCCGAAGAAGTAAAATGTGCACTTGTCGACCAAGGATTCAAGGTAAAAAATGTTACTAACATATTTAATAGAGAAAAGGTCCCCCAACCCCTATTTCGGGTTGAACTGGAGCCGAATGACATACAATTGAAAATAAATGAAGCCCATCCAGTTTATAACGTAAAGTATCTCTCACATCGAAAAATCACAGTTGAAGAGCCACGTAAGCGTTCAGGTCCCGTACAGTGCCATAATTGCCAAGAATATGGCCATACGAAAACTTACTGCAAGTTACCTACAGTGTGTGTTATCTGCGGTGAATTGCATGGTACTGCTAGCTGCACTAAGCCAAAAGATCAAGCAGAAAAAAAATGTAGTAATTGTGGTGGTAATCACACAGCTAACTATAGAGGGTGCCCTGTATTTTCTTTCGTTAAACAGGCTATGGGTCAAAAACCCAAGCTAACTCCAGCTCTACAAGTAAACGCGAACTCCGACACTTTTGCTCAAATCAGCCAACCAGTTACTTCACGTGTATCGTATGCTGATGCTGCTAAGACTAGTTCAATTCCCACGCAAAATGTTCCACCGCCAAATAATTCAACGAATTCAAACTCAAGCTTTAACTTTAGTCGCCTTGAAGCTACTATTGAGAATCTGGTGCTAACTATAAACAACTTTACTACAAATATGACAAGTATGATGCAAGAAATGCTGCGAATGCAGAATACACTGCTTCAAGCATTAGTTAATAAACCATGAACACGTTAAAAATATGTTTCTGGAACGCAAACGGCATTCACCAACATAAAAATGAACTTGAGCACTTCCTCATGGAAAAAAATATTGATATAATGTTGGTTTCTGAGACTCATTTGACCTCAAGAAGCTTATTTAAAATAAATGGTTACACTTTATATGATACAAAGGACCCGAGAGAGAGCATGTGGTGGATCAGCAATTCTGATTAAGTCAAGACTCAAGCACTATGTCCTTGACAACGTTAGTGAAGAATATTTGCAAGCAACGAATATTTTCGTAGAAAATTTTTGCGCGAATTTCGTGATATCATCAATTTACTCACCTCCCAGATTTTCAGTTAGCGAAGATCAGTATGAGAAGTTCTACAAATCGCTTGGATTTTGTTTCGTGGCAGCTGGTGACTACAATGCAAAACATACCTACTGGGGATCGCGTCTTGTTACACCTAGAGGTCGAGCCTTGTTCAATACAATTTCAAAAATGGGCTTAGATGTCATTTCGAGTGAGGAGCCTACTTACTGGCCTACTGACGTAAGAAAAATTCCAGATGTTATAGATTTTGCCGTCACGAAAAATATTCATAGGGACTTAATTCATGTAGAGGCCTCTCTAGACCTGTCCTCCGATCACTCTCCAACAATAGTTACAATTTTCAACCCACTAAGGAGTGATTTAACTAACTCATATGTGAAGATGATTAATGGAATCAACATTCAGCTTAGATCATGTGATGATATTGAATTTAATATTGCCAATCTTAACGAAAATATTAAACAGGCTGCTGAACACGCCACTACCTCCTATCCGCAGACCGGCTTTAACAGAATTTATTCTACGGAAATTAAACGTCTTGTATGTGAAAAAAGGAGAGCTAGAAAAGAATGGCAACAACACAGATCGCCCCTAAATAAAATCAGACTTAAGGAATGTACTAAACGACTCAAAGAGCTGCTATCATCGGAAAAAACTGCACTACTGGAAAAGTATTTAGAAGGTCTTGATGTAACGTCCGCATCTAATTACTCTTTATGGCGCGCTACTAGAAATCTTAAACGACCCGTTGATCTTAAATCACCATTGCGTACTGCGACCGGAGGCTGGGCAAGAAGTGATAGTGAGAAAGGTAACTTATTTTCTGAGCATTTAAAATCTGTATTCACTCCCAATTCATGTACGGGTGCTGCTGATTCACCGAGTGTAGTTTCTCTACCCCCTCGTCCCTTAAGGTTTAAGATGCGTGAAGTACAAAAAGTAATTACTGAACTCAACCCGAAGAAAGCTCCAGGTATTGATGGCATTAGTAACAAAATGCTCATGAACTTGCCTCATATTGCAATAAGAATCCTGCTATTTACTTTTAATGCTATTTAAAGAATGCAGTATTTTCCACATAACTGGAAACTGGCCAAGATCAAAATGATTCCAAAGGCGGGCAAAGATCTTACCAAGACTGAGTCATATAGGCCTATAAGCTTACTATCTAAAATCTCAAAGCTTTTCGAAAAGCTGCTCATGACTAAATTGTCCAAAATTTTAACTGATAATGGGTGCATCCCGGACCATCAATTTGGCTTTAGAAGTCAGCACAGCACGATTGAACAAACGCATAGACTGGTCCAAGTTGTAAGAAGAACATTTGAAGAAAAGAAGTATTGTTCTGCTCTCTTTATTGATGTTTCTCAGGCATTTGATAAATTATGGCACGAAAGGCTAGTTTTAAAATTGAAGACATATCTGCCAATAAACATTCAAAAGCTTTTGGAAAGTTATATTATTGATAGGAAGTTCACTGTTGTGGAAGGAAAGTTCACGAGTGTGCCTGAATCTATATCTTCTGGTGTGCCTCAGGGTAGTATTCTGGGTCCTGTCTTGTATTTAATATATACTTGTGATATGCCTGTGAGCAATAATATCCATATTTCTACTTTTGCCGATGATACAGCCTGTATGAGTGTGCACGAAAACCCTTATGAGGCATCCGGCAATCTCCAGGAACATATCACTTAGCTGGAAATATGGTTGAACTTATGGAGAATTAAAGTCAATGAACAAAAGTGTGTCCATATAACGTTCACCCTAAGAAGAGATACTTGCTCCCCCATTCGAATTAACAATCAAAATATTCCTCAACATTCCCAAGTGAAATACCTTGGTATACACCTTGATCGAAGACTTACATGGAAACATCATATTGACTCTAAATTAACTCAGATGAAACTTAAGTTAACTCAAATCTATTGGTTGATTGGCAGAAACTCAACACTCAGCCTAGACTGCAAACTATTATTATACAAGTCGCTTTTGAAGCCAATATGGCGCTACGGAATTCAGTTATGGGGCACTGCTTCAGCTTCCAATGTCGAGAGAATCCAACGAAGGCAAAACAAAATTTTACGGTCAATAACATCAGCTCCATGGTACATCCAAAATTCTATTATACATCGTGATTTAAATATGCCACTAGTGACTGAAGAAATTGCAAAATACACAGGAAAATATTTAACAAAACTCGAATCACATCCTAATCCGCTTGCTCGGAATATTTTGAACTTTACTGGACACATCCGCTTAAAAAAGAGGGACACACAGGCTCTTATACCTAACACTCCAGATGGGACTACTTGAAAATACTTTCCCCCCTCCTTCCCCCCCTTTTTTATTATCACTACTAATGTATTATTTATAACTACCACTAAGTTTATGTCCGACACTGGTCGGGCCTAATAATTTTTTTTTTATAGATTTAAGATTTGAATACTTATTGTTAGTTCATATATAAAGATCCAATAAATAAATACATGCATTACAAAAAAAAAATCTATGTTTTGGGAGAATTTTTCCGCCTCAAGTAGGTATTTCTACATTAGGTTTGCTGCTTGACTCCTATCGCATTCATATGTAATGATTATTCACTTAAAAAAGGTCATTATCACCATCAATCATTCCCGTATACAATACATTCATGAGTTGGGTTTATCCAGATACAATTGCTGTCTCATCACCTTCTAACAGCTTTCTATATTTTGCTAGTATACATGCCTTAGCATGCTTCTATTGATAGTGACGTAAGAGTCCGAGCTGTAGAGTGTTACAATTAAAAATCTTTATTATTAGAATTTACCAGTTCGCTCTTTTGAATTTTTACAAAGTAGATACATATGCATGTATTATATTTTTAAATTATAAAGCTTCGGCATGCTTTCATTTTTTTTCTATAAATTTATTTAATACTCATACAGATACAGATATAAAGTAAGATCTGTTTACTGTACATTTTAAAATTTATGCATGCTTCAGCGTGATTCTAGTTGAAGCGTATATTCATTCACTTAGTTTGTTTGATACTTATTCATACACATGTACATTCTTAAAGATTGGATATCAAAGTCCAATTTCCGTAGTTTATCTATATTTTCTAAGGATCTGATAGCTAAAGAAATAAATAGAGTGAAGATCTTCTATAATAATAATAATCCCATTTTCATATTGTAAAATTTTGCGTGCTAGCGCTTTCGATGGGAAAGTGTACATACAACTTTATAAAAAGTGATAATATGATGTGCTGCTGAATATTGAACTATGTTATAGTTCATTTTAAACACTGAAGTTTTACCAATATTTCATTCAGACCATCAAGTTTAGAGAATTCCACTACATTTAGTTAATTATCTTTCGTAAGACCCATCATTCCTAATCAATCCTACAAAAACCTAGATTTTTCGTTTTAATTTTATTTTTATTTTTATTAAATTCAACATTCATTCTTCAAATTACTTTATACTATATTAAGCAGCTTTTTCTCATTTGTGGAATGTTTAATCGTAAACATTTTAATGGTGAGATGAATTTTTCTATTTTATACACTAAGTAAATCTTTATATATACCAATCCACTTATATGAACCATTAAAGCCAATTCTTTTCACATCATTCCTTTTAATGCTCAATGAAATCATTGAACTATTGATGCTTTCATATTAAGTAATGTTTAATCTTCTATTTATGTATGAGTTTTCCAAAGTATTTATTAAAAAATTCTTTAGAATCATCTGTTTGTAAGTTTTTTTTTTTTTTGTACCCGTACCACTTCAAAAATATTTTCCATTGCCTTGGTTTTTGGAGCGCAGCTTTTATTTTCAGCTGTACTGACTATATAAAGTTTGAGAATGTGTCAATTACAGTCTTCAAAAATCAACAATTTCTATTTTCTGTAGAATAGTTCTCCATTTCACCTAACTCAGCTCCATAAAAGATCATATATTCGTATCATTACAAGCACAAAAAATTTTCGAATTTTAATATGGAGTTCGTTTACTAAATTTCTTTTTAAAGATATTGAGTTATTTTACAGATTTTTTGGAGAGTGTGGTGATCTACATGCTGCACTTTCAGCTATTTATACTAACATGTAGTTAATTTTCTAATCTATATATTTAATCGTACAACTCTTCAATTTATTTTAAATTATTTAATTTTTAGAATTGCTTTTCAATTTTATAACTCTCTTCCTTCTCTAATTTTATTTCACGTTGTAGTCCACCAATATGCATTTGAATATATTCTTGAATTATATCAATGCCTTAAGCTATATTATTAATTTGTTCTTTAGTTTGTCGATTTCAGTTTCCAGGAAAATTAACTTATATCATCGTTCTCTGACGGAGAACGAAAATATTTTCTGAAATCGTATAGCTGCATTAGTTTATTTTTTCTATAATAAGAGATAATATTTATAAAATGTATTTAGCTACATAAATGCGGTTAGTAAAACAACCTAAAATACCTTGGTACGAAATATTGATGATTCATCGAACGATAGTTCAAAAATAAATCATAGTTCCCTTATATCAAATTCTATTCGTGCAACAATAGTTGACCTGTCAAATTGCAAAAAAAAAAAATGCTATGATTGGCTTGCTAGAAAGTCCTAATGGACTTAAATTTGAGAACATTTATTTATACTCAAAATCTTTATATCAACCCAGATATAAAAATCTGAAGAAATTAATTACATCAATTAAAATAATAATGTATTACAAAATTTACCGATAGTGAATCTGTTATTTCAGTTCAAAGTAATTCCAATATGATATTTAACGATGATGCGTATGGGAAGCATATTATTGTATGGGGAGAGATAAGAATGTTGATTCATTCTACTTATGTAAAACTTACACCAGAATCACCAAACATTTAATAAGAGATCATCATAATGTAATTTTAATGTTTAAGTAAGGTGAGAAAAATATAAAGCATGTTGAAAGGATATATATGAATTTTTGATTATAAGCAAAAATAGTGAATTAAGCGATGATCGTTATAGAAAATAATTTTACTACATAAAACTTTACTTTTTCGTATTTCATCTGACTTTAAACTTCATGTATATAAATGTTATAAATGGCTAGCTACTTGTACACTGGTAACTAAATCTGACTCAGATATCTTGAAATGAAAATCTGAACAGCTCCTGATAGCCTGATCTGTTACCTGATAAGCTGATCTGAAAACCAGACCAGCTCCTGATAAGCTGATCTGGAAACCAGATCAGGTCCTGATAAGTTGATCTGATAACCAGACCAGCTCCTGATAAGCTGATCTGATAACCAGACCAGCTCCTGATAAGCTGATCTGATAACCAGACCAGCTCCTGATAAGCTGATCTGAAAACCAGACCAACTCCTGATAAGCTGATCTGATAACTAGACCAGCTCCTGATAAGCTAATCTGATAACTAGACCAGCTCCTGATAAGCTGATCTGAAAACCAGATCAGCTCCTGATAAGCTGATCTAGTAGCCGATACCTGAATTTGCTGTTAGCTAACATGGATGAGAAAGTTTTAAAGCATTTGGTGTTGACAACAAATGTGATTAAGAAAAAGCTTCGTAGTATAAAAACTAGTGAAATAGATACAAATGAATAACTAAGAGATGCATTTAAACCTATAACAGAAGAATTCATAAATAGTTCTAAAAATATTAAAAGAATTCTTATGAAAGAAAAAAGTAAAATCAAGACAGAAGTTGAAAATATACAAGTTTATAGCATGAGAAACCATCAGTCAAGATAGAGACAAGTACACCAAAGAAACTAGCAGAAGGAACAATATTTTATAATACCATCTTATTTAATGATGCTAATACTGAGAATGATGATGACGATGATTTGTCTTCCAATTCCGAAGACTTATCAATATTGGAAGGAAGAAATGAATTAGATACAAACTAATGGTGATAGTAACCTCAAACTGAATGAAGATAAAATACAAGTTGATGGGCAAATATGGGCTCTAACACTAGGACTATTTTCTCTAATGTTTGATAAAATACCAAAAAATTATGATAAATTTTAACTCGAAATCTATAAAAAGATTTTAATTACTACTAATGTATGCATACAGAATCATCATCGTTCTCCGTTAGAGAACGATGATATAAGTTAATTTTTCTGGAAACTGAAATCGACAAACTAGAGAACAAATTAATAATATAGCTTAAGGCATTGATATAATTCAAGAATATATTCAAATGCATATTGGTGGACTACAACGTGAAATAAAATTAGAGAAGGAAGAGAGTTATAAAATTGAAAAGCAATTCTAAAAATTAAATAATTTAAAATAAATTGAAGAGTTGTACGATTAAATATTTAGATTAGAAAATTAACTACATGTTAGTATAAATAGCTGAAAGTGCAGCATGTAGATCACCACACTCTCCAAAAAATCTGTAAAATAACTCAATATCTTTAAAAAGAAATTTAGTAAACGAACTCCATATTAAAACTCGAAAATTGTTTGTGCTTGTAATGATACGAATATATGATCTTTTATGGAGCTGAGTTAGGTGAAATGGAGAACTATTCTACAGAAAATAGAAATTGTTGATTTTTGAAGACTGTAATTGACACATTCTCAAACTTTATATAGTCAGTACAGCTGAAAATAAAAGCTGCGCTCCAAAAACCAAGGCAATGGAAAATATTTTTGAAGTGGTACGGGTACAAAAAAAAAACTTACAAACAGATGATTCTAAAGAATTTTTTAATAAATACTTTGGAAAACTCATACATAAATAGAAGATTAAACATTACTTAATATGAAAGCATCAATAGTTCAATGATTTCATTGAGCATTAAAAGGAATGATGTGAAAAGAATTAGCTTTAATGGTTCATATAAGTGGATTGGTATATATAAAGATTTACTTAGTGTATAAAATAGAAAAATTCATCTCACCATTAAAATGTTTACGATTAAACATTCCACAAATGAGAAAAAGCTGCTTAATATAGTATTAAGTAATTTGAAGAATGAATGTTGAATTTAATAAAAATAAAAATAAAATTAAAACGAAAAATCTAGGTTTTTGTAGGATTGATTAGGAATGATGGGTCTTAAGAAATGTAATTAACTAAATGTAGTGGAATTCTCTAAACTTGATGGTCTGAATGAAATATTGGTAAAACTTCAGTGTTTAAAATGAACTATAACATAGTTCAATATTCAGCAGCACATCATATTATCATTTTTATAACGTTGTATGTACACTTTCCCATCGAAAGCGCTAGCACGCAAAATTTTACAATATGAAAATGGGATTATTATTATTATAGAAGATCTTCACTCTATTTATTTCTTTAGCTATCAGATCCTTAGAAAATATAGATAAACTACGGAAATCGGACTTTGATATCCAATCTTTAAGAATGTACATGTGTATGAATAAGTATCAAACAAACTTAGTGAATGAATATACGCTTCAACTAGAATCATGCTTAAATTTTAAAATGTACAGTAAACAGATCTTACTTTATATCTGTCTCTGTATGAGTATTAAATAAATTTATAGAAAAAAAAAATGAAAGCATGCCGAAGCTTTATAGTTTAAAAATATAATATATGCATATGTATCTACTTTGTAAAAATTCAAAAGAGCGAACTGGTAAATTCTAATAATAAAGATTTTTAATTGTAACACTCTACAGCTCGGACTATTACGTCACTATCAATAGAAGCATGCTAAGGCATGTATACTAGCAAAATATATAAAGCTGTTAGAAGGTGATGAGACAGCAATTGTATCTGGATAAACCCAACTCATGAATGTATTGTATACGGGAATGATTGATGGTGATAATGACCTTTTTAAGTGAATAATCATTACATATGAATGCGATAGGAGTCAAGCAGCAAACCTAATGTAGAAATACCTACTTGAGGCGGAAAAATTCTCCCAAAACATAGATATTTCATTGTTTCTAACACTTTATGAAAACACCAACGGTGAATTGCTGGTAGAGGTAGCTGAGTTATTTGAGATCGATTTGCTACAATAGTTGTTTATTAAACATGCATTTCTTTGTATGTAAACTAATTTCTACATACCTAATGTATATACCCAGCAAAAAATTAGACAAAAATTCTATATTTCAAGTAGTAAAATCTGAAAAAAGGAGTGGCACGTTAGAAGAAAAAAAAAATAAAAATAGAGACTGACTGACCAACTAATACGTACACTCTGTCCGATGGGCACACAAAACACACTTAAACATTTCAGAAATATATATACAATACGGTGAACTTTAATAAAATGAAAAAAAAAAATCATATAGAACATTAAATAAAAGCCATAGGTGCTCACCCTTCATAAAATAAACATATGTATATGTACCTTATTAATGTAAACATATTATCAGTATAAAGCAACAGAAATTTCGTCATACAAAGTCATCTTGTATCCTAGAGGAGCCGTCGATAGGGTATACCCAAATTATATGAAAACGAGTTCGTTTTCTGTTGATCGCTATTCAAGAAGAAAATATGTTTGTTCATTTTGATTTAACTAATTTAAAAGTAATCTAAAAATTTCTTAATTTATAAGTACATTTAAATTCAGTCTCCTATCCGTACTTTTTAACATTAAAATTAAAAGTAAATGTTATCCAATTCTATATTATTTGCATCTAAAATTCCAAGAAAGCTGTTATATGAAAGAATCTCCAGCGCTTCTAACTACATCAGAGTTTAAGAAAAAAGCTCCTTTTATTCAATTTTATACAATTTTAATTTGAAACAGTAAGCAAAGGCATCAGCTTACTGCATTCTTATTCATAATCGTATAATAGAATATATAACCACTAAAGGACAAAGTCTAAAAGTCTTATAAATTAAGCAATATAGAAAATAACATAATTTTTATAAACGCGTAAGGTTTCAAAAGTAATTCAAATGATTTCATCGCAAAAAACAAAACAAAAAGCAGTGATTGTTTTCAACAATTATGAAAATAATAATTACAATATAAAACTCCCTTTTGATTTTAAATGTTTATCAATAAAAAATAAAAAAGAAGTAAGTTAACTAACAACAAAAAACTATCAGTACCTAAGCTGGAGTGCCGGATCAGTTTCATTTAAAAATGTTTATACATTTTTAAAAAGCAGTGCAAGATTTCCAAAAATAAATGTAGAAAGTGAAGAAAAAAGGCTATAGTTAGAAGAAATTGCATACCCCCAAAAATGTCAAACGTTGACTAACTAACGTTGCGTCAACTTTAAAAAAATGTAAATTAAGTATAAGAAATATTTCTATTATAGTTACTATTACTATAGAGTATGTATCTTCAGGAATTCAGTTTTATTTAAAACAGAAAATCTTCACAAACTTTTAAGTAAATGCAGATAAAACAACGTTTTTAGTTTCAGATAATATACAACAAAAAGATATCACATGACAAAAAAAAAATGAATTCAAAGATTGAGTTGAACTCTTATTTGTATGTACGTACATACATATATACATACATTAAATCAATTTGTATGTATACATATCAAATTTCTTATCAACCCTGCAGATAATGCGACTAGTCCATACATGCATGTAAGGACTAGTCCAAAGAGGAGTTGTAGTACTCCAAAACTACTCCAAATATATGAAAAGAAAGGTGGTCGATTTAACATTGCGATGTCCTAGGGTTGGACCACATGGTACAACGTTGCATTACATCGGACTAACCCCAAAAACTACCCCATATGGAATAGTTATAGACTACTCGCATACAATTTGTGAGTGCCTAAGAAGAACGATCATATTCGTTTAAACACGAATAGTTATCGTGCAGCATTGAATGGTTGTATGAAAACGATATGATCCATGACTGCATTACATGAGACTATGATGTAACTAGACTGTTTCATCTAGATTGGACCACATACTCCAATATTATTTGCATGGAATGCTCAAGTATTTATTAGATCTTAACAATCACACTTACATATCTACATCATGAAAATATATGAAGCGTCGTTTAGTCAAAGCACAATGTATAGATAAGCAATCAATACACTCAGGGAAAATGTGCAGCTTAAAAATAAGAATGCTTCACATTAATTCAATAATTTTCAATATAATAGAAAATGTATATTGAAATACCTAAAAACAAATGAGTTTAATAAATGAATACTGTAAATTAATATTTTTCCGTATTGAAATAAGAAATTTCAATATGAATAAGCCTTCGTTAATGTATAAAAACATACTAGGATTAGGGAAGTTCAGATATATGATAGTATTTTATAGTACCAAATGTCAATATTGAATTTATTTCTACCTACATATAAATATCAGCGCGAGAAAATCATTTACATACTGGCACACACACATACAGAAAGAAGTGATCACGTAATACACAAACATACATACATAATGAAATTTTATAATATTATGAAATTCAAACTCCTCTGTCATGAAATACGAAACAATATTTCTTAAATAAATAAACGAAGATTTCATAACATCACCTTCGTCCCCCACCATACGATCACGTACATTACTCCAAAAACATATATGTACATACATTATCAAATACATTCCCTCTCCACTTCCATTTTCAGCAGATATCAGGGTAGCCACTATCTGCAGCTACTAGAATATTTCCCCAGAAATAAAAAAATGCATGCATACATACGAGCACAATAACCATACATATGCATAGCAACGACAACTCACAACAACAAAAATAATGATTCTACATACACACGAATTCGTTGTCACTACCCTGCAGTCAGACAGGGATCAAGTGTCCTTGTGTCAACACTAAAATTCTAGTGACCATTACAGTATAATACATTTTATTCTATCTGTCAGTAAAAAGGAAAGATTTTGCAACAACTTGTCAATATACATACCTTTTTGTATGTACATTAATTATAGATATATACCAGTAACTAACTGTCTGGTTGGTATGTCTCTACGTTCCAATTGTTTTAGTGTTACTAGTATATTTTAAATGACAAGCATATGCTAAATGTCTATAGTGAAAATTATTGAATGGGATATAATTATATAAATAGTAGTACTGGTGGCAAAGTCAAAAGCGACTCAGTACATTTTCACCATCGACATTTCCTACTGGGTATAATGATTGTCTGCCACTACGACAAAATTATCTGAGACCGACAAACATACAATTAAATACAAAAACGCACACATATACACGCACACATACATACACACACAAACATCCCCACACATACATACACTGTATGTATACATCCACTGTAAGGACAACGTTTCTCTACAATAACAACAAAACCTGTACACACAAATGGACATACATTTCCATACACAGAAAGAATCAAACTCACACACATACACACATACAACACCCACATATACATACATCCATGCACTGTAAGCACAACGTTTCTCTACAATAACAACAAAAGCTGGGCACACAAGTATACATACACATAAACAAAGAATCAAACTCATACACACACACACACACACACACACACACATAGCCAAGAAACTATCAGCATGAAAATCCCCAAAATCCCCCCATTTGTAACAGGGTTGCCATCGTTTTTAATTTTTCCCGGTTTTGAATTCCCAAAACAGGACTATCGTCCCCATTACTAATCTACTCATAAGGTATACAAATACCAAAAGTCCTTTTTGGATCACGTTGAAAATTGTAGCATGCAGGGTCAAATGGTCGTAAGTCAGGGTGCAAATCAAGAGCAACCACAGACATCTGTTCAAAATAACCAACATCAGATAAATACATTTCATCATCAGCAGCACCCTTCTGTACAGTACACTCATTATCAATAATACGGTGTGCCTAACTGTTACCCTACATCAATGTAATGGAATAATCAGTTTTTGGGATCAGGAGTACCAATGCAATATGAGTATTCAAGTTACAATTATAATCCCCTTCACACCAGATAATCAAATGCAGCAGTATTCCAATTTGATGCAATGGCAACTTCTTACTTATCATCAACAACAGCAGCAGCAACAACAACAAGCTCATCAACAAAGACTGGATATCCTTGAAGGGACTTTATACAACGACGCTATGGATATAAGTTTACCGGAAAGTGATGAAGAAGTAGAAGAAAGAAGAGAAGAAACTCTGCCAACTCCAATGAGTAATTCGCATGCTAGGACAGAAGTCAAAGAGAATAAGAGATATTACAAAATATCTAAAGCCTTCAAAAATCATATGCAGTTCTAAATAAAAAAACCAACTTCTCTTGGAAGAATTTGTTAAAGAAATTAAAAATGTTTTTATGGAGAGACAATTTGTAGCCCATTAAGAAGTAACTTACCTGACCCATATGTGAAGATGATCAATCGTGTTAATTGGCTGGGGTTCAAAAAATATCTCAGTAGTCATTGCACGGAAAATATTACGCTAAGAACACCCAATGATACTGAATCTAGCACTGCCAATCTGAACAAAAATATTAAACAGGCTGCTGAACATGCCACTACCTCCCATCCGAAGACTGATTTTAATAGAATTTATTCTACAGACATTAAATGTCTCGTAAAAGAACAAAGAAGAGCTAGAAGGGAATGGCAACAGCACAGATCACCTCAACATAAAATCAGGTTAAAAGAGTGCACTAAACGACTTCAAGAGTTGCTTGCATCTCAAAAAACTGCATCTCTTAAAAATTATCTGGAAGGTCTTGATGTCACACCAGCATCTAATTAATCCTTGTGGCGCGCTGCTAGAAAGCTTAAAACACCCGTTAAGTATAAGCCACCTCTACGCATATCTACTGGAGGTTGGGCAAGAAGCGATACTGGAAAAGGTAAAATATTTGCTGAGCACTTAAAATCCTTTTTTACGCAAAACCTATGTACTGGTATTGCTGATTTGCCGAGTGTAGTCGCTCTACCCCCTCAACAGATTAAGCTTAGGACGCGTGATTTACAAAAAATAATTGCCGAACTCAACCCGAAGAAAGTTCCGGGTATTGATGGAATTAGTAACCAGATGCTGATGAAGTTGCCTCGTATTGCAGTGAGCATCCTGTTATTCATTTTTAATGCCATTTTACGACTGGACCCAGTAAAAAAAGACACTCCAAAGAAGTCATGAAAATGTAGAGTTTGCAGTCTGGAAGTAATTAAAATTTCGATCCGATCTAATGACTTTACATTGGGTTGTCATTGCAAGAAATTCTCTTTTTTGAAGCCTAGTCACCGAATTAGAAGCAATTTTAAGAAAAATTTCCTTTTTTATGTTCTATGGTAGTATTTTCATCTAGGAAAAATTTTTAAGAGTTACATATTTTAACAATTCGTTTCTTTTTATACGAATTTAAATGCGAAACAATGTTTTCATGTAAATTTAAGCAAATAACCTCCAAATTGTAGGCGAAAATTAGTTCATAAATTTCTTTAAAAAAATCGATTTTTTGAACATTTTGGTGAGTATTTGCTAAAACTAGGGAAAAACTACAAGGTTTTGTGTGATTAAAATTAACTTCTACTTGGTTTTCTGCTAACTATCGGCAAATTAAAAATATAGATTTTTTGGAAGCAATGAAAATGTGATTCCTTCAGAATGACTTCCATTTTTTTTTGCTGGGGAGTATTATCCACACAGCTGGAAGCTTGCCAAGGTTAAAATGATTCCAAAGCCGTGCAAAGATCTAACCAACGATGAGTAATATAGGCCAATATCAACAACGTCAAACCTTTTCGAAAAACTGCTCAAAACAAAATTGTCCCCAATTCTAATTAGTAATGGGTGCATACCAGACCATCAATTTGGTTTTAGAAGTCAGCATAGCACCATTGAACAAACTCATAGATTAGTTCAATTTATAAGAATAACTTTTGAAGAAAAAAAGTATTGTTCTGCGCTGTTTATTGACATTTCCCAGGCATTTCATAAAGTGTGGCATGAAGGCCTAATTTTAAAATTGATAAATTACTTACCAATAAACATTTTAAATCTTTTGGAAAGTTACATTATTTCCCGTAAGTTCACTGCTGTGGAAGGAGACTTTACGAGTATGCCTGAAACTATCTCATCCGTTGTGCCACAGGGTAGTATACTGAAGCCAGTTTTATATTTGATTTATACTTGTGATATGCCTGTGAGCAGTAGTATCCATACTTTCACATTTGCCGACGATACAGCCTGTCTTAGTATGCACGAAAACCCTGATGAGGCATCCCGCAAACTCCAGGAACACATTAACCAGATGGAGCTATGGTTAAACTTATGGAGAATTAAGGTAAATGAACAAAAGTGTGTTCAAGTAACATTTACCTTACGAAGAGCTACTTGTTCCCCCATTCGGATTAACAATCAAGTTGTTCCTCAACATTCACATATGAAATATCTTGGTATACACCTTGATCGACGACTTGCATGGAAACACCACCATGATTCTAAGCTATCACAAATGAAACTTAAATTAACTCAGGTACATTGGCTGATTAGTAGAAATTCGACACTCAGCCTAGACTGCAAACTTTTAATATACAAGTCGCTCTTAAAGCCAATATGGTGCTACGGAATTCAGCTATGGGGCACTGCTTCAGCTTCAAATGTTGAGAAAATCCAACGACGGCAAAACAAAATTTTACGCTTGATAACGTCGGCTCCATGGTACATCAAAAATTCAAATATACATCCTGATTTAAATATGACACTAGTGACTGAAAAATTGCAAAATACGCAGGCAAGTACCTAACAAAACTCGAGTCACATCCTAAAGCGCTTGCTCGTAGTATATTGAACTTTACTGGACACATCCGCTTAAAAAAGAGATATACAAGGGCTCTAATAAACAACACTCCAGATGCAGCTGCTTAAAAATATTTTTTTTGTGCTTACCACTACTTATGTATTATTAATAACTATCACTTAGTTTATGTCCGACACTGGTCGGGCCTAATAATTATACCTTAGGTTAAGATTTGAATACTTATTGTTAGTTCATATTTGAAGACACAATAAATAAAAAATGTTTAAAAAAAATGGAGAGACTTAAAATGAATTTAACTAAGCATACCATAATTAATATTAAAATTGTTGAATAAGAATTGGAGTTGTGTGTTATAACACATGTAGCCACAATGAGTTTGCTGATGAAGGCAGACAAAATAGAAGAAATATTCCGTAAATAGGTTGAGGGGATTTCAACCAAAATGTCCGAATTGAAGAGCGAGAATCTGGTTGGACTTTGTCACGCATAGTCCGAGCAGAAATTAACATCAACAAATCGTCGCTCGTCAAAGGATCAAGTTGGATATCCATTATTGAAAATAATGATGAATACTGCTTCAAGTGGTGTCTAATCGCTGCCATGGATACTACCAAAAATAGTAATCCAATACGTTGCAGTACTTATAATATTTAGGACATTTCTGCAGACTTGATTTCTCCGCGAAATGGAGTAGCGTTAAATTTAAAAAATTTAACCTACCCATTAGCACTAAACAAAATTAAGAAGTTCGAGGTAAATAATCCAGCAATAAGTGTTAATGTGTTTGGGTATGAAGAGGGAGCAGATCAAATCATTGGTACTTATTATGTAACCAAGGACGAGAAAGTGAATCATGGAAACTTACTACTTTTAGAAAATGGAGAAGGTCATCACTACATATTGATAAATAACATATTTAAGTAAGTTTTAAAATTATTATTACATTATAAATTATACTTTAATTTCAGAATACATATACTTTATTTATATATTTTATAGAATATCTACATTTTACTTATAATCTTTTATTTTATTTTTTATTATTCACAGACTTTTGGTGAATCAGACTACAAAACTCGAAAGTAAGCTACATTTCTGCAACAGCTGCTTGCAGTACGCACACAACGAGAGTGGAATGACTAATCATAAGGCGAATTGCGGCAAAATTGTAACTACTATGCCTTTAGGTCCGGATGCTATTCTGAACTTTAAGGGACATCAAAGAAAAATGGGTGTCCCTTTTGTGGCTTACGCGGACTTTGAATGTATCCTAGAAGGAATTAGTAATAATGTAAGACTAGTAGTAAGACTAGTAAGACTAGTTTAATTAAAAAGCACACTCCTTGTGCATTTAGTTATTACATAAAGTTTCTCCATAACAAGAATTTAGATAAGAAAAGATGCCTCACAAAAATTTGTTTCATTCTTAATTAAAAATTTTGAGGATATTTATAATAATCATTTAGTAGATAATAGGCAAATGGATACTTTATCTCCTTCTGATATTTATAATTTTTATAGTGCGGTGAATTGTCATATTTGTCAAAAATTTCTAGGTAAAGATTGCGTTAGAGATCATTGTCATATAAGCGGTAAATATAGATGTGCAGTCCACAATAACTGGAATTTAAATTACCAAATTCCCAAGTTTATACCAGTTTACTTTCACAATTACTAAAATTATGACTCGTATCTTTTTGTTAAAGAATTAGGTAAAATTTCTATGTCACTGAAAGTACTCCCTCTCAATAAGGAGCTTTATATATCACTCTCCTAATTTACAGAGATGAGCGATGGTCATAATTTTGAAATAAGATTTCTTGATACATTACGCTTTATAGCTGAGAGTTTGGAATCATTGGCCTGCAATTTGTCGGATAATGATTTCAGTACTATAAGATCCTTATTTCAGTCAGAAAAAGAATTTTAGCTTATTAAGAAAAAAGGTATTTTCCCGTATGAGTACCTAAATTCATTCCCAGTATTAGGCGAGTGTCAGCTACCTTCACGCAGTGATTTCTTTAATAAGTTGAACAATAAAGAGTGTTCTTTACAGGAATACTTACATGCTGTAGAGGTATGGAATACTTTTGGTTGCAAAACAATGAAAGATTACATGGAATCTTACTTAAAAACAGATGTCTTCTTACTGACAGATACTTTCGAGAACTTTAGAAAATTTTGTAAAGGTATTTATGAGCTGGATCCATGTCAATACTATACCGCACCTGGACTTTCCTCGGATGCAATATTAAAATACACAAAATTGAACAAGAATTATTGACGGACAGAGACTTGTACAATTTTATGAAAAAAGTTATACGTGGGGGAATCGTACAGTAGTAGCCAAAGAAATTCAAAAGCGAATACCAAATATTTGGAAGACTTCAATAAGGAAAAGCCCTCAGAATTTCTTGTCTATTTAGACGCAAATAACCTTTACGGTTGGGCAATGTCGGAATATCTTCCTCATGGTGGGTTCAGCTGGTTTTCGCAAGACGAGCTGAATCTGGATCCAAACAGCATAGCTGACAATGGAACAGACGGTTATGTATATGAGGTCACTTTGGATTATCCTTCTCACTTACATGACTTGCATAATGACCTACCTTTTGCGCTGAAAATATAAAACCAATGCAAGCGAAGTATAGCACGTTGATAACCGATTTCTCTACAAAGCAATCATACGTGATACACTTTGGAGTTCTGAAACAATGCGTAGAAAATGGATTAGTTTTAAAGAAAACACATCGTATTCTAGCATTTAAACAATCTCCATGGTTAAAAGGCTATATTGACCTAAATACCAGACATATAGCCACTGCTAAAAATACTTTTGAAAAAGAAAATTTCAAACTACTCAATAATTCAGTGTATGGCAAAATAATGGGAAATGTGGATAAAAGGAGAAATGTTAAAATTGTCAATAATTGGGAGAAAACGAATCGGAATCGTTTGGGAGCACAAGATTGGACATCAAAACAAAATTTTTATAGTTTATCTATATTTTCCGAAGATCTGGTCAAAAGTCAAAACCTGCTACAATAAACTAATTTATTTAGGATTTTTTGTACTCGAGCTGTCCAAGTTAAAAATGTATAATTTCCATTACGGGTACATGCATCCTAGGTTTAAGACCAAACTCTCATTGAACTATATGGACACGGACTCTTTTATATATTCAATATAGACGGATGACTTTTACGCTGACATAAATAATAACATAGAAAAACATTTTGATACATTGGACTATCCCACGGACAAAATTTATAATTTTCCATTAATAAATAAAAAAAATTTAAGCATGATTAAGGATGAAAATTGCGGTAAAATAATGATAGAGTTTGTTGTGCTGCGATCAAAGATGTACTCATTCAGTGCACCAAATCATAATGTAGTTAAAAAAGGGGGTAAAGAGATCCATATTAGATAAATATAGTTCAGCTACTAATAAAAACTGTTTGTTCAATAAGACTAATCTATACGATAACATGCTTACATCTAGGCGCACAGCAGTGCGTTCCGGCCAATGCACGCAGTGTGTATATTTACAGGAAGCCATTCGAGCTGTTTTTAACCCCCTCATAACTTTGTTCCCCGCGACCATAAAGTTATGAAATTTAAATTATAATTAGAATGAATTCATATAACCTTATATGCGAAGTTTGAAACTGAAAGGTTCCGGAGATATGGAGGTGCAAAAAGTGCATATTTTAAGACATACTCACTTACTCACTGATCACTGGAGATGTGCACGTGAGCGTTTTTTTTACTCACGACACGCACACTCATGCAGAAAAATATTTTAGTCACGCACGAATGATATTGAAAATTTTCACGATCACGCACGCTCACGAACAAAATATTCTTAATCACGCACGAATGATTTAGAACTTATCACGATCACGCACGTTCAAGAAAAAGTATGTAATCCAATTCGTATTTTTTTTTTTTTTTTTTTGGTTGAAAAATAGGTTTTTACGCATATATATGTATGTATGTACATTAGTGTCCTGCACAAGACATCTTATAAGAACTTTCAAGACAGAAGGGATTTTTCAAATGCCTTACTACGGCGAAATCTTATAAAACAAACGTTAGCATCACTGTTTGCAAGAAATTTGTTTGAGTATTGTAGGTATAAGAGCAAAGAAGAAAGACGGAAGAATTTGTGGTACTTGCTTCTTTCTACGCATGAGCGCGTGTACAAACGTCATGCATGTATTTGTGTATGATCTTTTATTTTTCTGGTCACATGCAAAGGCACACACATGCATGAACATTAGTTGTATGCGGTTAATCACATAATAGCTTACCATCTACATATTACACACACACTCAAACGTACAATATGAAAAATAACAAGCATACACTAATCAACAGTACTTCTTTTGAGTGCTTGTTACAAACAAGCTGTCTTGGCGACATCGCTTGTTAACACTGATATACACGTACACCAATACATTCATCGTGCTTCGCTTATAGTACGATAGAATTTACTATTGGTTTAGTATAATACATGCGACGTGAATACATTTAAAAATCATGACGTATTTACATTTAAACACTTTTTACGCAGGTCTTTTATGTACATATTTTTGCACGTGTCTATGTAAAATTTACATTGCACAGTGAGGACTTTTACCAAGTAAATGGCAATAAATCTAGAATTTCTAAGCTACTGATTGGATTTATATGAAACTCCTAACATCCGTAGAGGCTTTATAACACATGTCATGTCAGCCTTCTGGCTTGAGCTGGACATGAGTTACAGTGGTCCAAAGTTGACTATCTGGGACTCAAAAAAACTTAAACATTATCCGATTTTTACCGGATAAAGCATTTTGACATAAACTTGAAATTCTTAAGAAATAATTTTGCAAAATGTGTTTCTTGAAAGATATTTTACTTAAGCCAAAAAAAATTTTTGCCTTGACCTTTTTAGTATTTTGCCTACTACTTTTTAGTTCATTGTTGGATTTTAAGTTAAAAGACAGCATTAAACTTTTTACAAAGTTTTAAATAAAAATAAAACTAGGAAAAAAATTTATTAACATACACAGAAAAAATTATTCCCAAAAAAATTTCAAACAAACGTGTGTTTTGAAGTAAAATTTAGTTTCGGTAAATATTTTTACTGCTCCAGTAAATTATTTGTTTCAATTTTGTTTTATATAAAAAAAATTGTATCATTTAATTCATCGAACCAAAAAAAATCGGTAGATTTGAATAAAATTCAGTAGAAAGTTTTTTTTTATTCAGAGAAACATAAAAAATAACAATTCAAAGAAACATAAAAAATAAAATATATATAAAGAGTAAGTGCAAGGAGTATCAAACTAAACAGGTTCCAAAAGCGCATTTAAAACTTAACATGTGATTGGAAATTAAACTGCCATAAACAATGAAGCATTTCCAATAAAAAAAAAGTGTCATCCCCAGTTATTTACCCTTATCCTTTATATAGATATGCTGTACATATATTAAATAATATACATAAATAACAAGAATTCAGTTTTTGTACATAGGTTTTATAAAGCTACTAAAATAACTTTTATTTGAGAAACATTTGTAAGATCCATTTATGAATTTAAACTTTTGTGCAAAAATTATTAAATGATTGGTAGGAATAAATATCTCATCCCCAAGGCACAATTCTTTGCAATAATCGGGTATAGAACTTTGAATTGAAATAAAACACAAAAAAATCATTTTAATGTCCATTAATTTAGCTTTATTGGAAGGATAATTTTATGCCATTAATGTTTAAATATAATTTCGGGCATGTGGCCGCCGCGGCTGGCTCGAATAAAGCCAATTCTACAGGTCCAATTTTCAACCACTTTTTCGAGCATATGGGGCCGTATGTTGGCAATAACGCCACGAATGTTGGCTTCCAAGTCCCCTAACGTTTCTGGTTTGTTGGCGTAGACAAGCGACTTCACATATCCCCAAAGAAAATAATCCAATGGTGTCAAATCACACGATCTTGGTGGCCAATTGACAGGTCCATTCCGCGAAATTATGGGCTCATCGAATGTTTCCTTCAATAAATCGATTGTGACGTGCGCTGTGTGGCATGTAGCGCCGTCTTGTTGGAACCACAACTCATCCACATTCATGCCATCCAATTTGGGAACAAAATAGTCGGTTATCATAGCTCTATACCGGTCTCCATTAACAGTAACTGACTCTCCAGCATTATTTCGGAAGAAGTATGGCCCAATGACTCCACCAGCCCATAGAGCACACCAAACAGTCAGTTTTTGTGGATGTAATGGCGTCTAAAGGGTCTCATGTGGATTCTCTTCACTCCAAATGCGGCAATTTTGCTTGTTGACGTAGCCATTCAGCCAAAAATGAGCCTCATCACTGAACAAAATTTTGCGATGAAAATCAGCATCGAGATCAATCTCATTTTCGGCCCATACACCAAAATCACGACGCATTGCATGGTCTCGCGGCTTTAATTCTTGCACAAGCTGGATTTTGTAAGGTTGCAAGCCAAGATCTTTGCGCAAAATCTTCCATAAAGTTGATGGACAAAGCTCCAATTGCTGTGCACGGTGGCGAATCGATTCATTCGGGTCCTCTTCAACACTTTGGTCTACAGCGGCAATTGTTTCTTCGGTGCGCACTGTTCGACGTCTCTGCGGATGCGTATTATCATATAGAGTAAACGTAGTGCGAAAACGATCCATGGTTAACCGAATTAATTGCTCTGATGGACGATTATGTCGACCATAAAATGGACGGAGCTTGCGGTAAACTTCGCGAACTGAACCATTATTTTCGAAATAAATTTGCACGATTTGCAAGCGTTGTTCTTCTGTCAACCAAACTAAATATTAATCACTTGACAACTGAAAAAATGACCGCCAGTTAAAAAAGTGATGCCAACTTAAAGTTCTATACCTCAATAAAAAACACCCTTTATTAGGTTACTTATAGTTTCAATTTAAACCGATTTCTTTGTTCTGTTTCAATAATTTTCATGATAGAATATGACAGCTCTGCGGCCGCACTGCTATGTGGCAAAATAGGCAATTTACACATATATCGACTTATAATTACTAAATAACAATATTCGGTAGATTTCAGGCCTTGTTCGGTAGAATTGGTAGGTTGTTAAATTCACAAACATATTCGGTAGAATCTACCGAATATCGGTAGAAATGTGCATACTAAAGACGCTCTCTGGCGCTTCTCTGTGCAGCCTGGATTTAATTTCATTTGTTTGTGTTGGTGTTTTCCTTGCTTGTTGATTGACTCAACGTGGTCATGTGCTGATGTTGTTGTTTTCTTTGAATGCTCGTGTTGTATACACGTGCATTCGGGCAAGAAGCCGAAAAACGTCATGGCTTGTTTTTTTTTACTCAACAAAGTTATTTTTAGATTAGAAGAAACAAAAGAAATCATGTTTTGCGTGTTTTCATTATTTGCCTATCCACTGTGTATTCATTTGTGAAATCGGGAAAAGACTAAAAAATCCAAAATATTAAAATTTCCCTGAAAAAGGCATGTGTTTTTTTTAAGTATCTTCAATATTTTAATTTTTGTAAAAAACTTCATTTAATACATTTTTAATTTTTAATAACATAGCGCTAAAGACAATGCATTAGGAATGTGCTTAGACCCAATTATTTTGTATTTCGGACATGTACACTACATTCAACAATATCCTAAAATGGTAAATTTTAAAAATAGTTTTTGTGTTTAAGCGGTTATAAAAAGTTGTGACGGCAGATTTTGAAAGTTTCAACTATAAGATTTTATTATGTAGATAGTTTTATAAATTTTTAACTAAAATTTAAGAGTGCCTTTTCATAAATGCAAACGCAAGCATAGTTTTTCTGAAAAAAGTCAAAATTTAGGAAATATATAGTTGTGTACTGTAAAAAATATATTAAAATAATTTTAATATTTTATATTTGTATTTTTGAATTTCATATGAGCCAGTTTACTACGCCTGAAAATATTATAACAATAGCCCAACATACAATCTTGTGCAAATGGTCTTGCATCGTAACATGTCCAAATGGTAGTATATTGATACTCACCTATTCAGGGATGATATCTCGTGAGAGTGTGATAGTTCGTGCGTGATTATTAAAAATAGCTCACGCACGATCACGCACGAGTAATTTATTTTTAAGTCACGCTCACGCACTCACGCGTGATTAATTATAAATTTGAAATCACGACATTTGCACATCTCTACTGATCACTAAGCAAATTGATGAAGCACTTCCGCCATAGCTAGGGAGCTAAGATTTGATACACGAGTATCAACCATAAAAACTAAAATCTGTGCTAATGAGCTGGAATTCTTTACAGAACTAGGTCTAGGTGAGCATAAACTAAAAAATATTTAAAACACGAAAATTTTGGCCACGAGGGCGGGGCTACGCCCATAAAGGCTAGAATTAAAAAAGCAAATCTAAGGCACTTAATGGAAGCTATTTTATTGAAATTCGGCATACATGCTGCGATAAGGCAAGCCTAAAAAATTTTCATTAAAAAAGTGGGCGTTGACACGCCCATACAATTTCAACCTCATTTTCGTGTACTACGGCTTAGCATATTAAGACATACTATTTCTGTATGCATTATTATCCGTTTGCAACAAAACTTGACAGGAATAATAAACAGTACCCGGAAAAATCTCAAGTTTGGAAAAGTGGGCGAGGTCAAGTTGCGCTAAGGAGCTGAAATTTGATACACGAATAAATATAGGGGAGAAAACAACAAGAAAACCCGAAACTTTTAGTCAGAGGGGCAGGGCTGCGCCCCTTATAAGCTGAAATTTGATACACAAGTTGGTCTAGGTGAGAAACCAACTAAAAAAATTAAAAAACCAAAAAATTTTACCAGAATGGGTTGCGCACTCTACTATTGTTTGAACCTGAAAACTTACAGCCTTATTTATAAAACTTCTTAAGACTTTTTAAGAAAAATTTTTTATGAAAATTTGTCTTAAAACCCCTTTATAAAGGCTTAGTAAGTTATATAAATAAGGATGTTAATATACAGCTTTTAAATTAAGCCATTTATACAATATACAATACTTTATACAATACTTTATACAATACTTTAAACTATGACCTAAAAAGGTGAGCGTGATAACTCCCATAAAATTTTAGCCTTGTGCTTAATCTACTTCGGTCTGGCATATTTTAGAAGAAAGTAAGCATGAATTATAAGCGCTGCTTAAAACAATATTGTGAGTTTAAAATAGTGGGAGGGGTAATGCTCATAAAATTATAAGGTAAAGTTCAGGCTAGAGAGCTGAAATTTTATACACAAGCAAGTGTAGATGAGTAAGCTAATGGAAAAATCTTAAAACCAAGAAATTTTATCCGCTAAAACTCCAATTCGCAGTAGAGTGCTGAAATTTGGTACACAAATTAATCTAGATCAGAGATCACTAAGAAAAATCTAAGAAATCAGAGGTTTAAATCAGGGGTTGGGAAAAGCATTGTTAACTCAAAAGTAAGTTAAATTTTACTGAAACTTTTCATCCACATTGCACTTATCCAAAGTAAAAATTTTCTGTTTTGAAAAGTGGACGTGACTACGCCCATAAATCGTAGCTTTTTCTTTCATTAATCATAAGCACTAACATATATAAAAGTCGGCGGGGCCATACCCATAATAATTCTATGTAATATTATACTGCAGAGAGCTGAAATTTTGTAGACAAATAGTCCTAATTGATTTACTCTATCGTAAAATCCAAAAATTAAAGCACCAGCTACCCTTTTGAAACTTTACTAAAAGCTAATGGGAAATATATGAGTAATAGACTAAAAAATGCTAAGCCGAAGTACATGAAAGAAAAAGCTAAGATTTATGGGTGAAGTCTCACTGCAGCTTTTCCAAACAGAAAATTTTTATTTTGGATAAGTGCAATGTGTATGAGAAGTTTCAATAAAATTTAACTTAATTTTTCGTTTACAGTGCTTGTTCCCAACCCCTGATTGAAACTACTGGTTTCTTAGACTTTTCTTAGTGATCTCTGATCTAGATTAATTTGTGTACCAAATTTCAGCTCTCTAGTGAAAATTGTAGTTTTATAGGATAAAAATACTTCTTGGTTTTAAGATTTTCCCATTGGCTTACTCATCTACACGTACTTGTGTATAAAATTTCTGCTGTCTAGCGTGAACTATACCTTATAATTTTATGAGCATTACCCTTTCCACTATTTTAAGCTCACAATCTTGTTGAGAGCAGCGCATATAATTCATGCAAATTTTCCTCTAAAATATGCTAGACCGAAGTAGATTAAACACAAGGCTAAAATTTTATGGGAGTGATCACGACCACTTTTTTAGGTGATAGTTTAAAGTATTGTACGTGCAACATATATGCAAGGTTTCAATAAAATGTCTTAAGTTAAAAGGTGTATATTAACAGCCTCATTTATATAACTTATTAAGGCTTTATAAAGGGGTTTTAAGACAATTTTTAATATAAAAATTTTTCTTAAAAAGCCTTTATAAGGCCTTAATAAGTTTTATAAATAAGGCTTTAAGTTTTAAGTTTCAAACGATATTAGCGTAGCCACGCCCATTCTGGTAAAATACTTTGCCTTTTTCAGATTTTTCTAGTTGGTTTCATAAGCGCAACTTTTAATTTTTAATTTTATGAGCACAGCCCCGCCCCTCAACGTAAAATTTCCGGTTTTCAGATTTTTCTTGTTGTTTTCTTAACTAAACTTAACTGTATATCAAATTTCAGCTCCTTAGCGAAATTTTTAATTTTTAATATTTGTGGGCTTAACCATCCCGACTTTTCCAAACTCAAGATTTTTTCGGCCAGTGTTTATTATTTGGTTCGAGTTTCGGAGCAAACTGATTATAATACATACAGAAATAGTATATCTAAATATACTGAGCCGTTGTACACGAAAATGAGGTTGAAATTGCATGGGCGTGTTAACGCCCAATTTTTTAATGAAAAATTTTTAGGCTTGCATTGTCGCAGTATGTATGCCTTATAAAATAGCTTCCACTAAGCGCCTTAGACTTGCTTTTTTAATTCATGCCTTTATGGGCGTAGTCCCGCCCTCCTGGCCAAAATTTTCAAATTAAATTTTAAAATTTTTTTTAGCTTATTGCTCACCTAGACCTAGTTCTGTAGCAAATTTCAGCTCACTATCTTAGATTATAATTTGGAATTTTGGTTGAAATTTTCGGGTTTTCAGATTTTTCTGCTTAATTGATCACCTAGATCTACTCGTGTACCAAATCTTAGCTCTCTACCTATAGCGGGAGTGCTTCATCAATTTGATGAGTGATAAGTGAGTCAGTGAGTATGTCTTAAAATTTGCACTTTTAGCACCACCATATCTCCAAAACCCTTCGTTATAAAACTTTGAAACTTTGCATGTGTGGCCACATGTATTTATTATAGTTATGGTTTAAATTTCTTAATTTTACGGTCTGGGGGAACAAAGTTATGAGGGGGGTAAAACAGCTCGAATGACTTCCTGTAAATATACACACTGCGTGTATTAGCCGAAACTCTGCCTGGCGTACTACCGTGCCCCTAGATCTTAGTTATTAAGAAAAATTATTGTAAATAAAATCCTACTCATTAACCCATTATACCCCAGTGTCCTATTTATAGGACAGTATAAAAACAGGTGTTTTTTTGGTCTGTATATAACTTGTATTTTCAAAATAGTTTTTTTTATCGTTAGGTGGTATCCCATTAAACCTCTTAATACGTGTTTGACCATATATTGTTTGTACCATTAAAAAGATTTTTATAATCCTTTCGTTTAATCCCAAAACGACGTTTTTATAACGTTATATATATGTTTATAAATCATATAAGAAAAGGATTAACGAACATTTACTATACTATTCACTCGAAAAACAGTTCACCAAAGCTGTTGCCACAGTTATTTAAAAAAAAATATTTAGAAACTTCACAATATAGATGGTCAATTATGGCTGTCCTATTTATATGACACTGGTACTTCGCGTTATCAAATTTACTATCTTCTTTTATTTCATATTTCGAGTTTGTCTGTTGCCACGCACTGTTCAGTATTTTCTGTATTGTGTATTGTATGTTGGCATAAAAAAATTTACAGTTACGTTATTTTAGTATTTTGAGTTTGTCTCTTGCTTCGCACAATTCATTTCTGCATTGCATGCCAAGTAAGTATATTGTGTGAAAATTTTTTATTGCGTGGTGTTATATTGATATGTTATTCTATTAGTCTAGAAATTTTTATAAATTTACATACATTTACTCAAAAGATGTACAGAAGAGCATTGTCGTTACGTGAAGTCGAGGAAATTGTAAATGATCCTACATTTTTGACATCTGAAGATCTCGATATAGTCATTCTTCCACCAGAACCAGATGAACTAACTGATGAAGATGACGTTGATGATGACAACTTAGGAAATGTGGAAGTCAGTGATGTACCAGGAGAACTTGTACTGCAATATAAATTACCTCTTAATTTTGATGCTCCAGAAACATATGAGCAAGAGGAAAATACTCGTACTCATGTCAATGCAAAGATACCTAAAAAAAGACGTTGCCTTACTCAACAAACATTTTCCTGGAAAAAGGTGAAACCCGTTTACACAAAATTGCCAGATACACTCCAAACAGCCACTACAAATAGAGATAATCTTAAAAATAATCTAGCGGGAAAATCGCCAATTCAAATATTTGAAGAATATTTTACTGACACCGTTTTTGATTTCATTGTTAACGAAACACTGAAATATGCTAGAAGCAAAAATGATCAAGATTTCACCGTAACAATAGACAAACTAAAATCGTTTTTAGGTATTTTATTGTTCAGCGGATATCATCAATTGCCATCTGAGAGAAATTATTGGAGCGAGGAAGAGGATCTTGGTATAAATATTGTCAAGGCATGTATGTCCAGAAATGAATATTTAAAAATAAAAAAATATATACATTTTGCCGATAACTTGGTAATAGACAAGGATGATAGAGGATTCAAAGTTAGACTTTTGCTAAAAATGATAAACGAAAACTTTAAAAAGTTTCACGTATTTGAGAAAGAATTAGCAATCGACGAAATGATTGTCAAATATTATGGACATCATGGTCTAAAACAATTTATACGTGGAAAGCCTATTAGATTTGGCTATAAACTGTGGGCTCTTTGTGGCGTTAGTGGATATTGCTATAACTTTGACCTGTATACTGGAAAATCAATTGCAAGAAATGATCGTGAAGATTTGGCCTTAGGATCCAGGGTAGTACTTGATATGTTAGATTGTGTATCAGAACCCGCAAGTCATCAAATATATTTTGACAACTTGTTTATAAGTAGAGACTTACTCATTCATCTGCAACAGCTAGGATTCCGTGCCACTGGAACTTTAAGGGAGAATAGGCTATCTTCGTGCTCTTTAAAAGATTCCAAATCTCTTGGAAAAGAAGAACGAGGCTCGTATGATTTCAGATTCGATACAAATGGAGAGATACTTATTGTGAAATGGAATGACAACAAGTGCGTTACAATTGCCACCAATTTCGATTCAGTAGAACCTCTCCATAAAGCAGGCAGGTGGGATCGAAAGGCAAAAGAAAAGCGAAGCATACCACAACCGCTTTTGTTGAAGAATTACAACTCTTACATGGGCGGAGTGGATCAACACGACTGGTTGGTGGGCAAGTATGCAACAAATATTAGAGCCAAGAAATGGTACTGGCCTCTATTTATTAGATGTATTGATATGGCCATGGTAAACTCAAGGCTCGTTTACAAGCTAGTTAACGATATTGATTTGAGTTTGCTAGAGTACAGACGATCTGTTGCCGTACCATACATGAAAATTATTCAAAAACCGTTTGTCGGTAGGCTGAGAACGTCTGCAACATAAGTTTTCGAAGATGTAAGATATGACAACCAAGGTCATTTTATGGAAAAAAGAGCGAAACAGCGAAGATGTCAAGGAAAAAATTGTTCATCCAAACCTCTTTCATTTTGCGTCAAATGCGATGTGACACTCTGCAAGGAATGCTTCATTCCTTACCACAAAAAATAATCTGCGTCTTGATTTCACCTATAGTACGGTTGATATGTGTAAGTGCCAGTGTCCCATATTTAGGACAGGCTATATTTACGTTATTTTCATAAAAAATTAATAAATTTTTGTATTTTCGTATCATTTTACTTCAATTAAAAACGTCTCACTAAAAAAAAACTTTTTATTTTTAATTTTTAAAAGTTGGGCGTTAATAGGTTAAGCTAGAGGTGCTAGAAAATAAATAAACCTATTTATGGTTAATTTAATTATTATTTTTCGAACTTCATTTGTCTTATATATTTATAATTTGAACAGGCTAAAGTTCGTATCGCTTTTTAAGCCAAATTACATGTGATAATTATTAATGAACAAATAAAACCAAAGTTAGTTGTAAATATTCTGACAACACATAGTTGAACGAAACAGCCAGCCAGCTGTTTTCGAAGGCCACTATGTACTACAGTATATACATGTTCGTTAAATTGAAATATTCGTTAAACCGAGTACTATTTATGCCAAAGTTTGCTTACTCAAAAACTATGGAAATAACAACTCTAAAATTTTTGGAGTATGCCTTTATTATTATTTTAATTATAAACAGAGTAATAAATAAAATAAATGCAATTCAAATGAATTTGTATTAAGATCTTGCATCAGAATCGTGTTAACAAAGAATAACTAAACAAAAAATTCATTTTTAATCTAACAAAAAAATAAATAAATTTTCAAGCTTATTTTTTTGAGAACTACTACTAGTACAAATCTATTTTAAATGGCTTCAACGGAAAAAATTTTTAATTTTTGTTTGTATTTTAGGAACTTGTAGTCATCTCCGCATTTTTTTAACAGATTTTCCTTTGATTTTAAAATTGTGGATATAGTGGATTTGGCCAATCAATATTTAACACAAAATGCAATCACGCATTCACCTTTTTTATAGTCATCCACTATATCTAATTTTTCTTTTAATAACAATCTTTTTCTGCTTTCCATGTTTTCTAATGTTTACACCACAAACGATCGTACAAGAATGCTAAAAAATCCAAAAGTAAACACAGAAAACGCAGCCAGAACATCGTTGGGGAATCCCCTTTCTCTATATGTCTATTGCTTTTTGCATATTGTTTGCGGAAATCTTTTATTTGCATCTCATTCTATACTTAAGACTCTAATTTTGTATTTGTTTGTTATATCGAGTACAAAATTATGGTACAAAGTTACGGTGTTCGTAATATAAGGTACTGAATTCAAAATTTTTATGAGTTCGTTAAGTCCCGAATTCGTTAAACCGATGGTTCGTTAAATCGGAAAACTACTGTATTACGAACAATATGTACTACGAATATTTTTTTGTATAATTTTTTGTTTGTTTAGTAAGTATGTAAGAAAAATAGCGATTGAGTTATTGAGTTATAAAAACAACGTCTATCCGCCTATGTTGTAAAAAGATTCGATATCAAACAAAGCGGAAATTGGTGATGTATTTAAAAGCAAACTGATATCAACATTAACTGCCTGACCCACGATGTCGACAAGAAACTTTCTGTCGCTTACTTACATTGAAAACAAAAACAAATTTTCTTATTTTATTGTTGTTTTCCATACAGCTTGTCGATCGACATTTTCTTGTCGACATCGTGGGCCAGGCTGTAACTGTTCATTGGGATAGTAAACTTTTGCCATCATTGTTGAGTAGAGAAAAAGTAGAACTTTTACCAGTAGTAATACAATTTAACGAAAATGATTAGTTACTTGGCATTCCAGCAATTTCTATCGGCACAGGAAAGGAACAGGCCACAGCTATTTTCAATTAGTTCAAAGAATGGGAATGGCAGACATAGAGCCTGCACCTAGCAGGCACTATGTTGCGATACTACATCATCCAATTTAGCATGTAAGCACGGTGCATCCGTTTAAGAACGTCAATATAACTGCTATCTTTTTCACTACAATTCTATAAGTTTTTTTTTTTTTTTTTTTTTTTTTTAATGCATGTATTTATTTATTGTACTTTCAAATATGAACTAACAATAAGTATTCAAATCTTAAATCTAGAATATAAGTACTAGGCCCGACCACTGTCGGACATAAACTTAGTGATAGTTATAAATAATACATAAGTAGTGATAATCAAAAAGGAAAAAAAAAGTATTTCAAGTAGTCCCATCTGGAGTGTTGAGTATAAGAGCCCTTGTGTACCTCTTTTTTAGGTGGATGTAAAGTTCAAAATTTTACGAGCAAGCGGATTAGGATGTGATTCGAGTTTTGTTAAATATTTGCCTGCGTATTTTGCAATTTCTTCAATCACTAGTGGCATATTCAAATCACGATGTATATTTGAATTTTTGATGTACCATGGAGCCGAAGTTATTATACGTAAAATTTTGTTTTGCCTTCGTTGGATTTTCTCGACATTGGAAGCTGAAGCAGTGCCCCATAGTTGAATTCCGTAGCACCATATAGGTTTCAAAAGTGACTTGTATATCAAAAGTTTGCAATCTAGACTGAGAGTTGAATTTCTACCAATCAGCCAATGTACCTGACTAATTTTAGTTTCATTTTTGTTAGCTTAGAATCAATGTGTTGTTTCCATGTAAGCCGTCGATCAAGGTGTATACCAAGGTATTTTACATGTGAATGTTGAGGAACAATTTGATTCTTGATTCTAATGGGGGAACAAGTATCTTTTCGTAGAGTAAATGTTACCTGCGTACACTTCTGCTCATTTACTTTAATTCTCCATAACTTTAACCATAGTTCCAGTTGAGTAATATGTTCCTGAAGATATCAAGATGCCTCGTGAGGGTTTTCGTGCATGCTAAAGAAGGCTGTATCATCGGCAAAAGTAGATGTATCGATTTTAGTGCTAACAGGCATATCACAAGAATAAATCAAATACAAAACTGGTCCCAGTATACTCCCCTGTGGCACACCGGCAGATATAGATTCGGGAACACTCATGAAGTCTCCTTCCATAACAATGAATTTCCGGGATAGAATATAACTTTTCAGTAGCTTTAGAAAATTTATTGGTAGATATGTCTTCAATTTTAAAATTAGGCCTTCATGCCATACTTTATCAAATGCTTGAGAAACATCAATAAAGAGAGTAGAACAATACTTATTTTCTTCAAATGTTCTTCTTATAACTTGAACCCATCTATGCGTTTGTTCAATGGTACTATGCTGACTTCTAAGACCAAATTGATGGTCCGGTATGCACCCACTATCAGTTAGAATTGGGGATAATTTTGTCATGTGCAGGTTTTCGAAAAGCTTTGATATTCTTGATAGTAAACTTATTGGCCTGTAAGACTCAGCTTTAGTAAGATCTTTGCCCGGCCTTGGAATCATTTTGACCTTGGCAAGCTTCCAGCTGTGTGGATAATACTCTAGTCGTAATATGGCATTAAAAATAAATAGTAATATTCTAGTTGCAGTGCGAGGCAGATTCATCAGCATCTTGTTGCTAAAACCATCAATATCTGGAGCTTTCTTCGGGTTGAGCTCAGAAATTAGTTTATGTACATCACGCATCTTAAACTTTAAGGGTCGAGGGGGAAGAGCAACTACACTCGGCATATATTTATATAATCCATATATATATATATATTATATATTACATATATTTGGGATAAATACGGATTTTAAATGCTCGGCAAATATTTTACCTTTTTCAGTATCGCTTCTTGCCCAATCACCGGTCGAAGTCCGCAGAGGTGGTTTAAACTCAACGGGTCTTTTAAGTTTTTTAGCAGCGCGCCACAAAGAGAAATTAGATGCTGGTATGACATCAAGACCTTCCAGATAATTTTTAAAAGATGCAGTTTTCTCAGATGCAAGCAACTCTTGGAGTCGTTTCGTGCACTCTTTAAATCTAATTTTATTTTGGGGTGATTTGTGCTGTTGCCATTCCCTTCTAGCTCTTCTTTTTTCACGTACGAGACGTTCAATGTCTGAAGAATAAATTTTATTAAACCCAGTCTGCGGATGGGAGGTAGTGGCATATTCAGCAGCCTGTTTAATATTCTCGTTGAGTGGGCAATGTTAGATTCAATATCATTTGGTGTTCTTAGCTTAATATTTTCCGTACAATGAGTACTAAGGTATTTTTTGAACCCCAGCCAATTAACACGATTTATCATCTTCATATATGGATGAGGTAAGTCACTTCTTAGTTGGCTACGTACTGTAACGATCATGGGAGAGTGGTCGGACGAGAGATCTAGGGAAGCTTCAATGTGAATTAATTCCCTAGAAATACTTTTTATGACGCCAAAGTCTATAACATCCGGAATTTTTTGTATGTCAGTAGGCCAATAAGTGGGCTCCCCACTCGTAATGTTATCCAAGCCCATTTTTAAAATAGTGTTGAACAATGCTCGTCCTCTGGGGGTAAAAGACGCGAACCCCAGAACGTATGCTTAGCATTGTAGTCGCCAGCTGCTACGAAACAAGGTCCAAGAGATTTATAGAATTTCTCGTATTGATCCTCAGTGATTGAAAATCTAGGAGGGGAGTAAATTGAAGATATCACGAAATTTGAACAAAAATTCTCAATGCAGATGTTTGTTTTTTGTAGATGCTCTTCACAAATGTTGTCAAGAATATAGCGCTTGAGTCTTGACTTTATTAGAATTGCTTATCCACCGCATGCTCTCCCTCTAGGGTCCTTTGTATCATATAATGTGTAGCCATTCATTTTAAAGAGGCTTCTAGAAGTCAAATGAGTCTCAGAGACCAACATTACATCAATATTTTTTTCCGTAAGGAAGTGCTCAAGTTCATTTTTATGTTGGCGAATGCCGTTTGCGTTCCAGAAACATATTTTTAACGTGTTCATGGCTTGTTATTTAATGCTTGAAGCAGTGTATTCTGAATTTGTAGCATTTTTTGCATCATGCTAGTCATATTTGTTGTAAAGTTGTTGATAGTTTGCACAAGACTTTCAATAGTGGCTTCAAGGCGATTAAAATTAAAGCTTGAGTTTGTATTTGTTGAATTATTTAGTGGGGAAACATTTGTCTTAGCAGCATCTGCATACGATACACGGGAACTAACTGGTTGGCTAATTTGTGCAAAAGTTGCTGAGGAACCGTTTGTTGTTTGAACTGGAGCTAATTTAGGTTTTTGCACAATAGTCTTCTTTACGAAAGAGTAGACAGGACAACCTCTGTAGTTAGCGGTGTGATTACCTCCACAATTACTGCATTTTTTCCGCTTGATCTTTTGGTTTAGTACAACTAGCTGTGCCGTGTAATTCGCCACATACAACACAAACAGAGGGTAAATTGCAGTAAGTTTTTGTATGGCCATATTCTTGGCAATTATGGCACTGCACGGGACCTGAACGCTTATGTGGCTCTTCAACTGTGATTTTTCTGTATAAAAGGTATTTTAGGCTATAAATAGGATGAGTCTCATTTTTTCTTATTTTTATATCATTCGGCTCCAGTTCAACACGAAATAGGGGTTGGGGTACCTTTTCTCTGCTTATTATGTTAGAAACATTTTTTACCTTAAATCCCTGGAGGACGAGTGCATCTTTTATTTCTTCAGGAACAACATAGAAATCTATGCCCTTCAATACGATCTGCAGGCCGTTAGCTCTATTAAGCTGGTATGTGTAGAAGCTTGTTTTATTTTTTTCAAATTCAGAAACCATTTTGCGGAAATCTTTTTCGTCATAAATTTGAATTTTCGTTTCATCGATGTTGCCACGTTTTATTGGGACAATGTGAAATTTTATTTTCACCAATGACCGATATTAATTTTTTAATAAGGACATTTGAATTTTTCTCTCTCAAATAGATTGGTGGCGGCTTGGATGTTTTATTCGAGGATACCTCGGGTTTGTCGTTGTCATCTTGCAAAATTTCGAAGCTGTTTTGGCGATTAGTTGAGGCTGCGCTGTTATCCCTAGACATTTTTGGAGCAGATGAAATTTTTGAAGAATTCGGGCTTTGCCCACGCTTTACCACGGTTATATATCTGTCCATTCCGACTTGTACCTTGAGTTTCGAGCCGCTGTTATCTGTAGTGATAACTTTGTTAAGTGATGAACACGAGCCTGAAGGGGATGATATTACTGGCTTATATGAAGAAGTACTAGGCAACTGTAATGTTAATTCATCATTACTATTTGGCATTGGACAAAGCGAAGTTGATCGCTGACGAAAAATTGGCTTTGCCGTTAAAGAAAAGGTTTTCATCAGATTTATTATTTATATATTTTTCATTAAGAGTTTCAGAACTCACAGTAAAATATGCATTTCTGCCGTTAGAACTCACTTCAAATTTTTTTGTATTTGAGACACTCATACAAAGAATTCCTCAAGGGTTATTCGTTTGTATTTTTTTTTTGTTTGCGGTCTTTTTTTGTTATTGTTATTTATGATTGTTTATTTGTTTCGAGGTACACATAGTATTCCTCAATGTAACTTTGTTTATGTTTTTTTTGTTTGCAGTTATTTTTTTTTTTGTTTCTGTTATTTCTACTATGTAAAAAAAAAATATTTGCAAAGCATAAAGCTTATTTATTAAAGTCAGTATGTACCTATTACGAATAATATGCACTACGAATATTTTTTTGTATAATTTTTTGTTTGTAAGTAAAATTCCGCTAATCGACTGTTCGCTATGAAGGTACCACGAGAATTGAAATTCTATAAGTAACAAAAAATATTTTACATCAAAAATAATATGAGAAAAAGAGATAGCTACGATACTGATCTTTCTTTTAAGAATTTTTTTACCTATTTAAGGATTGGTAGAATACGTCAGTTTACAAAAGCAGATTGAGCTATCTGTCAAAGAAGGAAAAAAATATATATTTAAATATTAAATTTAATTAATTATTATTCTGATAATGAGTCCTCCCGATTTGATCACAAAATTCAACACATTAAATAAAAAAAAAATTAATACATAAAAAAGAGCTCCAGGACTCAACTAAGTATGCAGTTAAAAACGCTAAGCATGTGACTAGTAAATACGGCACTGCAATTCAAATTGAACTGGAAAACAACATAATGTTTCTACCAAATCGGGACAACACGCTATCGGATGATGATATAATAGAACTGGCATCCGGGGTATATTGCATATGTAAGCAAGGAGACAGTGGCTTAAAATTGGATACTGCTGCTGAAATAAATATCTTTTTAACAAATGCTCAATACCCACAGTGGGAATAATATGTAGAAACTATATTTTATAAACTTTTTTTATTAATAAAACAAAAAAATTTTAAAATTGTTTGTGTGTGTGTTATTTATTTATTCTTTTCACTTATTTTGTAAAGAAATTGAAGACATAAATGTCCACATTTAAATGAATCGTAATCTTGATATTGATTGTAATTATATTTTATATTTTTACCTAGATATTTAACTAATTCTAATGGAGGTTGTAAGTTTCCAAAACTGTCGAAATATTCCTTATGTTCATTGTTTTTATAATATGCTACCCAATGGGTTCCAGGTCCTCTTGATAAATCCAAATTAATGATTCCGCATTCTCTTTTTCTCGATCGTTTTGGTAGTGTATCCAACATGAAAACTCCTCTAAAGTATGGAATGTTTGTTGAAAAGTTTCTCAAATCAACATCAGATAGGGGTTTATTGGGCAGCTTTACGAAAAATTTGGTTTTTGTTTTTCTTGACAAACCAATCCATATCCTTTCTTATATGGTTTAAGGTAAAAACCTTTCCCCATTGCTACTGCTTCCATTGTTTTATTATGTCTAGTTGCTTCATCAAGTTGTTGTTTTGCATTCTTTGCAGCATTTATTGCTTTTGCTATAACTGCTCCGCCAGTAGAAAGACTACCAATTGCACTCAGAGCAGTAAGAATAGGTACCAAAGGTAAGAAGCCACCAATCTTTGGAACCTTAATTACGCGTGGTATTACAACTTGCGATTTCTTCCCCCTTAACGACTTGTTGATAATCTTACGTGCAATCCTAATGGCAGAGTTAATGTCTTGAGGTTTTTCCTTCTTCCGTATTTTTGTTGCAGTTTTAATTGATGTACTGAACAGCTTTTTTCCATTTTGTTCACTTTTTTTTGCAACCTTCTTCTTCAATCCCATACCAAATCTTCCTTTGACTTTCATTGCGTTAGTAACCATGTATGCAAACGATTTTTCTGCAAGACTGCTATCTTTTGAAATAACTCGTTCCCAAGCTTTATTTTCAAGAATTTTATCAGCTTGATGTCTACTATTTAAATCATTTGTTTTGGAATAAGCAATATCGTGATTTTTACATGCAGCGTCTAATAAATTAATTCCGTTGTCACCGCGATCTAAATGTTTTTGTAATTTTGTTCTGGGTCCACAAAACTGATATCCAGGAAGGTGTAATTCAACAGGCAGAGAGTTAATTACTCTGTTCACTAAACCTTTTCCAACGGCTGGTTTTTTATAACTAAACGTTTTGTTATAATATATAAGCATCTTATTTTATTTTTTCTTCTATAATAAAAGTAACATTTATGAAATGCAATTAGTTATAAGAATGCAATTAGTAAAACAACATAGAAATATTGAGATTTGCAATATTGATGCTTCAACGAAAATCAGATCTAAAATAAAACATAGCTCTCTCTTACCAAATTCTATTCGTGCTCTAATAGTTGGACCATCAAATTGTGGAAAGACTAATGTTATGATTAGCTTGCTAGAAAGTCCTAATGGACTCAAGTTTGAAAACATCTACTTATACTCAAAATCCCTTTATCAACCAAAATATGAATACTTAAAGCGATTAATTTTACCAATTAAAGGGATGGGATACTACACATTTACAGATAATAAAAAAGTTATTCCTCCTGACGAAGCGAAAACTAATTCTATTATGATGTTTGATGATGTTGCATGCGAGAAGCAAACTAATATACAAGCATATTTTTGCATTGGACGACATAAGGATGTTGATTCATTCTACTTGTGCCAAACTTATACGAGAATCCCCAAGCACTTAATAAGAGACAATGCAAATGTGATTATAATGTTTAAACAAGATGAGACGAACATGAAGCACGTTTATAGTGATCATGTTGCCAGCGATATGAGTTATGAAAAGTTTCATGAAATTTCTCGAGAGTGTTGGAAGGATAAATATGGATTTTTGATGATAAGCAAAGATAATGACTTAAACAATGGTCGCTATAGAAAGCAATTCGACTATTTTATAACGATATAAATTACTCTACATAAAAGTAAAACATTAGTACTTGATTTGGCCTTGCGCATAGTACATCTACTTATTTCCTAAAGTATTTACCATACCTGATCTGAAAGCTGATCTGTTACCTGATCTAATAGCTGATACCTGATCTGATACCCTAATACCTGATCTGATAGCTGATCTTATACCTGATCTGGTACCTGATCTGAAAGCTGATCTAATACCTGATCTGATAAGTGATACCTGATCGGATAGCTGATCTGATAGCTGATCTGATAGCTGATCTGATAGCTGATTTAATACCCGATCTGATAAGTGATACCTGATCGGATAGCTGATACCTGATCTGATAGCTGATACCTGATCTTGTGTCTAATAGTTGAAAATGGATGAAAAAGTTTTAAAAGAGCTAATAAAGACAAGAGATGTTTTAAAGAAAAAATTTCGCAGTATAAAAGTTGATGAAGCAGATACACATGAGCACTTCAAAGATACATTTAAACCAATAATAGAACCATTAACAGAATTCGTGAACAGTTCTAAAAATAATAAAAAAAGTATTAAATCAGAAAGAGATGAATTTAAAACGAAAGTGTATACAAATTCAAATTTTCCATTCAACGAACAATCAGTTAAGTTAGAGACAAGTACTCCAAAGAAACTTGTTGAAGAAACGTTATGCAATAAAAATATCTCACTTAGTAATCGAAACGCAAACAAGGTTGATAATGTTGATACTGATGATGATCATGATGACAACGATGATTTTTACTCTCAATCGGAAACTCTAGACAATTCAGATAATAATAAGAGTTATACTGACCTAGCATTCTTGGAAAGCAGAAACGAATTAGATACTCTATACGGTCCACATAAAGGTTTTAATAATGAATGGAAGTTTGGCAATAGTAGTATTAAATTTACTGAAGATAAAATAGTGATTGGAAATCAAATATGGGATTTTACACCAGGTTTATTTTCTTTACTGTTTCACAAAACACCAAAATATTATGATAAACATGAGTTAGATATATATAAGAAAATTTTAGTGAGCACAAATGCATACAAAAGAGATTATAGACCTGATGAACAAATCAAAGGAACGAGAGCATATAAATATAAGCATATTATCAGTAAATTGTTTAAGAAAGAAAGTGAAAAAAACTCATCAACTTCGTCATCATTACATGCAATAAAAAGTCCTTACAAGGGTAAGGGTTTGATGAAACTAAACCCATACAAAGCTAACTATATATACTGGGATGATCCTAATGAGTTAGTAGATCGCCTTAGGCTATTGCTAGCATCATAAGCTGCAGGTCATACTAATCACAATAACGAAATTGTCTCAATTATCGAAGAATTATATGAAGCAAAAATTATAGAATAATATTTATCTACATAAATCATGTCCATCGATAAGTTTGGGCACTATCTTAATGATACCAGTGGTACAGTTTTTGTGAAAAATGTTCCTTAGCTGCTGGGCTTCGTCATGGATACAACTAATAACATTAACGTTCAAAACAAAAGAATCAAAAATGTGGGAAAAGCTTTGGAGGAAAACGACGTTGTTAATAAATTGTTTCTGCAAAGTCAAATTGAAGAGGTACGAGATGAAATCAACATAAGTTTAAGTCAGAAACTCAACGAAATTCAGGAAACAATCTCAAGTATGAAATTATTCTTTGAAAAAGAAATTAAAAAGATAAATGAGTTAATTTATGGGTATGTAAGAAATATGAAATCAACATAAGTTTAAGTCAGAAACTCAACGAAATTCAGGAAACAATCTTAGGTATGAAATTATTCTTTGAAAAAGAAATTAAAAAGATAAATGAGTTAATTTATGGGTATGTAAGAAATATGATGGTCGACAGTATTTAAATGAACTCACACTGAACTCAACTTATCCCATCAAATTCTAAATACGTTAAATAATGACTTCAAAAAGAAATTTAATAAATGAACTACATAAGCAAGCACGAAAACATTTTCCACGTCGAAGAATTGTTATGAAAGGAATAGATGATCTTTGGCAAGCTGATTTAGTTGAAATGGGGAAATATTCTACAGACAATAGAGATTATCGATTTTTGCTGACTGTAATTGATACATTTTCAAAATTTGCTTGGGCAGTACCCTTGAAGAGAAAGACTGCATTGGAAACAAGCCAGGCTATGCAGAATATTTTTCAACTGGGACGAATACCAAAAAACTTGCAAACAGACGATGGTAAAGAGTCTTTCAATAAACACTTTGGAAAATTGATGAATAAATACAACATTAATCACTACTCAACATATAGCAGAATGAAAGCATCAATAGTAGAACGATTTAACAGAACATTAAAAGGAATGATGTGGAAAGAGTTTAGCTTTAATGGGTCTTATAACTGGCTCGACATTTACAAAGACTTGATTAATACATATAATAAAAAAATTCATCGCACCATCAAAATGCCACCGATTCAAGTTAACTATAAAAATGAGAAAAAATTATTAAACACGGTATATAACCGCTTAAAACTATTCAAATTATCAAAGTTCAATGTGGGAGATCATGTGCGCATAAGTAAATATAAATATGTTTTTGAAAAAGGATATACACCAAATTGGACCGTAGAAATTTTTACGATTAAAAGAGTGCAAAATACACATCCAGCTACATTCATATTAGAAGACTATCGTGGTAACCTTATTAAAGGTGGATTCTATGGTGAAGAACTTTCAAAAACCAGATATCCAAATACATATCTAGTTGAAAAAGTTCTTAAAACTAAATGGTTAGGATTTACCAATCAACATAATTCTTGGATCAATAAAAATGAAATATTGTAGTTAAGTGTATATATAAGTCTATATTTGTATCTAATATATTTAAATAAAATATAAACTTCCTTTTTATACAAAGTGCTGTGTTTAATTTCACTTATTTGTAATCAGACAATCACAATGTCAATAACACTTACTCTTAGCTCAAACTCATCTGAGTTATCTGCTAATTACTTTCCTCCTATTCGTTTGGATGGTGAATATGAATGTGCTCTAACTGATTTTAATTCATATAAATAATAGCATTCCCAATGTAGATGATTATAACAATATATTTCCTATTGGTGAACACGTAATTAAAATACCAATAGGATCTTATGAAATGAATGATATAGTTGATTATATTAAACATAACTATAAGCAGTATTGTCCGGAAAATAAAATTGATATAGAAGCTAATAACAATACAATGCAAGTTAGAGTTAATAGCTCTAAGGATCCCATATACTTTAACAAAGATAACACAATTGGAAAACTTTTTGGATTCAATAAGAAAATTCTAGCTCCTAACCAAGACCATTACTCAGATCTACCAGTCAATATTTTCATCGTGAATATCTTGCGTGTTGAATGTAGTATAGTGATGAACACATATACGAATAACTCACAAGCACACACATTAAATGAATTTGCGATCAATGTCCCCCATGGTATGAAATTGTTGAGATTCCTCGAAATCTTATCTATTTTCCAGTTAACTGCCGAGAGATAAGTTCTCTTACTCTACGCATAGTTGATCAGAACGGTGATTTAATTAATTTCCGAGAAGAGGAAATTACAACACGAATACATTTGAGATCAATCAAATAATGATAATATACAACGTCAAGCAATCTAAGGATAAAATTGGATACACTCATAAAACACTATTGCAAACCAAACCACAATTAAAGAGATCATTACACAAAAAACATTTGACGCAAGAAAATAAAAAATTTTTGAAGTCTCTCAATTTAAATTTGACAAAGAAATGAGTTACATACTAGATGTTCTAGAAAAACCTCAATCAGACGAGAGTATAATTAAAGAGGACTATCACAAATATCCACCATACCTACAATCCTTCAACAATAATGATGAGATTCGAATTTCAATACAAAATCAAGACTTATACATATGTGCTACACAGCGAAAGCTACATATATGTTGAGGGAAGTATTGTAGATGATAATAACAGCAAAATATCTTCGTTTTTAAATCTAAAATTAAAAAATAACTTTGTGGCACATCCCTTTGACGAAATTCGATATGAACTTAATGGCATAGAAATTGATCATACAAGACATTTAGCGATTACAAGCAGCCTAAAAAATGTTGTTTCCTTATCACCAACAGAAAGTGTTGGTTTGTACAATGCAGGATGGAACAAACTCGATGATTTGGATATTTCAAATGGACACTTTAATTTCTATGTACCACTGAAACTATTTTTAGGTTTTGCTGAAGACTATAATAAAATTATACTCACCAGTAAGCATGCATTGGTTCTCTTACGTAGTAAGAACGATGAAAAACTCGTATACTCAACTGTTGCTACTGACAAACCAAAAATTAGTATCTCAAACATCTCATGGAGAATTCCGCATGTACAATTATCCGATCTGAGCAAATTGAATATGATTAAAATTATTAACAGTGGTGCTTCTATACCAATGGCATTTTGCAGTTGGGATTGTCTCATTAATCCTCAACTAAATACAGGAACTAGCTATATATGGAATGTTTTGTGTTGATTGCTTTTCAACAAGAAAATAAGTTTGTTCATTGTAATTTAAACAATTTAAAAGTACATTTAAATTCCGATTCGTACCCATATGATGATCTAAATATAAAATTTAAAAATGATCGGTATGTCATTCTATATGATATGTATCTACGGTTTCAGCAAAGCTACTACATGAGAGAATCACAACCGATTCTAACTGCTCAAGAATTTAAAAATAGTGTGCCGATAGTGGTAGTAGATGTCAGTCACCAAAACGAAGCCCCCTCTAACGGTCCTGTTGATATAAAAATTGAAATTGAAACAGACTCCAATATACCTACCGATACATTAGCTTTTTGCATACTCATCCGCGACCGCATAATAGAATACGTACCCTTAAAAGGTCAAGTTCGTAAGATAATGTAAATAAAAAATAATAAAATAAGATGATTGGGGATAAAGTTTTCATCGATATGCAAGGATTTAAATCTAATTCAAACATCTTCATTGCAAAAGAAATAGCAATTGTTTTTAACAATAAGGAGCACATAAATTTTATTATTAAACCACCGTATAACTTCAAAAGATTATCAATAGCAAAACAAAGAGAAGCGAATTGCCTTACAAGAAACTTTCATCATCTGAATTGGAATGACGGATCAATATCATTTAAGAGTGTTGTAAAAATTTTTAAAATCCAATTTAAAACATTCTTCAATCTATGTTAAGGGTGTGGAAAAGAAGAAATGGTTTGAAAAACTACTTCAAATTAGAGTTTTCAACATCGAGGATATTGGCTGCATCAATTTTAAGCAAATACAACTTAAATATCCGGAATATTTTTACTGCAGCCATCACAATTATGGAGTTTGTGCCTTAAGAAATGCATTTTTACTATATCAAGAAAATAACTAAAAAATATATTTTATTTTGCTATTCTTACATTGTCACAACATATATTTACGATATGATATTTTTTTTAATAAATATGTAGATTAAAATTATAAAAAAATTTTGTTCAATCATTTTTTTATATGTATATGGTATGTACAAAAACACAGAGAGAAACATAAACAAGCGACAATAAAATGATATCAAAACCCTCCAGTATCACGTACAAGCAATATTAAATAAGAAATTATATGATCGTTCATAAAAGTGTTAGAATTTTTAAACATTATTAATTTTCCCGTGACAAGTTCAATATTACAATTCCTAAAATGTTTCTTATTTTTCTTACCAAACTGATTAGCCTCCAAAATATACACTCTCAATTAAATTTTCAACGGAAATTTATCTCAGAGAAGAAAATTATCTATCCTCTGCTTCTGTTGACAATAAAATAAGAAACAGCGGCCTTTACTCTCAAAATGCAAAAGGTTCTGCCTGAATACTCTTATTTGCAATTGCGTCTGAGCTAAATTCGCATCAGAAATAGCAACCATAGCGAAATTAATTCACCCCTAACATTTATGACAATATCAAACGCCATCTGTGGTGAAAAACATAAAAATGTGCTCACCACGGATATTTTCTAATATTTAAAAAAACCAACAATGCCATATGTCTTGAGAAATAAGAAACAATGCCTCCATGTAATGAAAAAATAATTACCAGCACCATTTACGGTGAAAGCATTGAAAAAGCTGTTGATAACAACGAACAGCGCCATCTATTTGTGAATATACAAAAGGTTCGTGTCTGAGAGTGATCATGGCTAAATATTTAATTTGGGTTTATGTCTTTGCTAAACTGTCTGTCCACAAATTGTTCGTGGCTCCGCTGTTTGCGCTCCCAATTAACATCTACTGATGTACCGTCGGTACATACATGTAAGTATTATTGTAGTAGCCTTATGTTACTTTGTTATTGCTTTCTACCATTGATTTGGCTTTCCAGAATTTGTGAACCTGTGATTGCCAAGTGAACAGTGATTGCCAAGTGAACATATTTTTGTCTCACATTAATTAATAAAAATATTTCATTCAATAAAGGATTGAAAATACTGAACTTAAGACTAAAAATTATTTCTGATTAAAAATTCACAATAGTTCAATTAAAATCTAAAAATATCTCACTTATTTTTCTTACTTATTAAGTAAAATATATTTTTTTTATTAAAAATACATCGAAATTGGAAATTAAAAAAAATTTATTTTACTTAATAAGTAAAATATTAATTTGGGATTATTAGTGCGTTAAAAAAATTTGAAACCTAAATTTTAACAATTCTCATAAAAAAACACTAATTAAAAAAAATTTGTGTTTGCCCCCCCCCCCCCCCCCCCGGAAATAATTTATAGCTACGCCAATTTGCACGGTATTGCTAGTTGTACTAAGCCAAAAGATCAAGCAGAAAAAAGATGCAGTAATTGTGGAGGTAACCACATTGCTAACTACAGAGGTTGTCCTGTGTAATCTTTCGTCAAGCAGGCTATGGTGCAAAACCCTAAATTAGTTCCAGTTCAAACAACAAGGTCTTCCTCCGCCACTTTTGCGCAAATGAGCCACCCAGTTACTTCCTGCGAATCGTATGCCGATGGGTCCAAGACAAATTCTATTCCCGCGCAGAAAGTGTCCCCACCAAGTAATTCAACAAATGTCAACACAAGCTTTAATTTCAGTCGCCTTGAAGCCACTATTGAATATCTTGTGCAAGCTATCAACAACTTTACAACAAATATGACAAGCATGATTCAACAGATTTTCATCTGAAAGGGGATAAATCGTGTTGAGAATAAGAGCCCTTGTGTCCCTAGGGTAGCAAGATATTGAGTTGGCAAAAAAAAAGTACACCAAAGGAAAAAAGCAGAACTTTTAATTTAAAAAAGTACATATGTGTTTTTATTGAAAACGAGCTTAAATTCATTCAATAACGTAAAATAACATGTTCCTTAATAAATAACATAAAAATGAGATCGTAAATATTATTTACAACAAGTTAATAACTTATGCCAAAATTTTGTAACACAGAACGAAACGTTTCAAACAGAAAATTTTGGTTTATTTTGAATTTTGAAAAACATTTGAAAACGAAAATTCAATCTTACGTAAAAAAAATCTATTTAATAAAACAGTATTCGTTTGAAAAGTTTCAACAACATTATTGCATTAGCTTTGCTGCAATAATGTGTAAATTAGTATCTAAGTGCACGATATAGTTTCAGGCCAGCTCGGCCTATGCACGTAGTAACTTTAGCTTTAAGACCCTCACAACTACTTTGTTCTCGCCAATTGTAAAGTGAAAAAATTTAGTACTTCAGGAGACTTCGTCATCATATGCGAAGTTTGAAGGTTTGTCATGAAAGTTTTCTGATAAATGGAGATGCAAAGTGCATTTTTAAGACATACTCACTGACACGCTGACCACTGACACAGTCATCACATTAATGAAGCACTTAAGCTCTAGCTTGAGAGCTCAAATTTGATACACAATTACACCTAGGTTAGTTACGAACAAGAAAAATTCGAAAGCATTGATTGTTAAACCAGGGAGGCTGGGTCGTGCTCATAAAAATTTAACATGTTATAATTTTATGTCTCACTCTCCAACCCATTACATTATTGCATTCTGCCGTTTCAAACTGACGCAGTTATCATTAATAGAAATATGACATACGAGGAACCTTAAATTTGCTAGGTATTATTAAAGAAGACAAGAAGTAGGCCAAGTTTCTATTCAAAATTTCGGCCATCAAAAGTAGTGAAATAAAATTTTTGATCAAGTTCGTTTTTAGCACATAACCTATAACAATTATTAATTTGTAATCGTTAAGGTGTCATATTATTTATATGCATTCTGCATACGTGGCAATATTTTTACCCTTTTAATATAGAAGATAATAGCGGACATGTTTTTATTTCTTTATGTAGGGGAAATGTTGTGAAGTAAGCAGGTTGCTTAGATCTTAGAACTTGATCTTGAAAAGCTACCTAAACTAAATCCATGCATGTGATGACAAACATATCCATACACAATAATATTTTACTCCAACACTGAAAAATTTAACGTTTCAAAGTTTCAGAAGGATCCAATAAGGTATTATGGGCCCTTAACTAACGCCGCTGAATCCGATTTTTGTGTTGGTGGATATTCCATAATAAAATTTATATTAATTTATTTTTATATTAATATTTTGACACAAAACGAAAAAAACGTAGCGTTTTACAAAATTTAAAATATTTTCGTTTACGCTCCAACCAGAAACTAAAACGAAAATTCGTTTTATTTTACAAAAGCAGGCCATAAAATTAGTAATTTTTCTAATTGTGCTTAGAAAACAAAGTTAATTTAAACAAGTTTATATTAATATTTTTAATACTAACAGCCTATTTCACCAAGTTCTTTAAATATCAATCCATGTTTAAAAGTAATTTTTCCACTCAAAAGTTAATGAAAATCGACATTTAAATATGAATTCATATTTAATGATTCAAAAATTTTAAAAATATTTATCATTCTTTTGTATGTGGAAAACAAGTCCATTTTTCCCATTTTCAGTTTTTAAAAAGTTAAAAACTAGGTAATTTAAAAAGGAAAGTCGTCGCAACTGGCGATATTTTGATTCTCACATAAAAAAACATGGAAAAATACTTCGTTGTCGCCACAAATATGTATGTTCACATTTGAAAAAATTGTTACAAGGCGCTTCAAACTATGTGATTCTTTCTGCACAAACAAATTTCTAAAGACGATAAACAGAGAAAAAGTACAAATAAAAGTACAACAGGCAAAAAAAAAGTACTTAAGCGTACTTTTTCAGGGGTTATGCAGACAACAGTACATTGATTAAAAAAAAGTACGCGTACTGATGAAAAAAGTACGTCTGGCTAGCCTATGTATCCCTATTTTTTAAGCGGATATGTCCAGTAAAGTTCAAGATATTACGAGCAAGCGCATTAGGATGTGACTCGAGTTTTGTTAAATATTTGGCTGCGTATTTTGCAATTTCTTCAGTCACTAGTGGCATATTTAAATCAAGATGTTTATTTGAATTTTTGATGTACCATGGAGCCGATGTTATCAAACGTAAAATTTTGTTTTTCCTTCGTTGGGTTTTCTCAACATTTGAAGCTAAAGCAGTGCCCCATAGCTGAATTCCATAGCACCATATTGGCTTTAAAAGCAGTCTAGGCTGAGTGTTGAATTTCTGCAAATTAAACAATATATTTGAGTTAATTTAAGTTTCATTTGAGTTAACGTTGAGTTAGTGTGATGTTTCCATGTAAGCCTTCGATAAAGGTGTATGCCAAGGTATTTTTTTTTTGATAATGTTGAGGAATACTTTGATTGTTGATTCGAATGGGGGAACAAGTATCTCTTCTTAGGGTAAACGTTATATGGACACACTTTTGTTCCTTTACTTTAATCCTTCATAAGTTCAACCATATTTCAAGCTGGGTAATGTGTTCTTGGAGATTGTGGGATGCTTCATCAGGGTTTTTGTGCATACCCATTCAGGCTGTATCATCGGCAATTGTAGAAGTGTGGATGTTATTGCTCATCGTTATATCACAAGTATATATTAGATACAAGACTGGCCCCAGAATGCAACCCTGTGGCACACCGGAAGAAATAGATTCGGGCACACTCGTGAAGTCTCCATCCATTAAAGTGAACTTCCTTTCAATAATATAACTTTCCAAAAGCATTTGAATGTTTATTGGCAGATATGTCTTCAGTTTTAAACCTAGGCCATCGTGCCATACTTTATCAAATGTTTGAGAAACATCAATAAAGAGAACAAAACAATACTTCTTTTCTTCAAATGTTTTTCTTACAACTTGGACCAATCTATGCGATTGTTCAATGGTGCTATGCTGACTTCTAAAGCAAAATTGATGGTCCGGGATGCACCCATTATAAGCTTGAATTTTGGACAATTTAGTCATGAGCAGCTTTTCAAAAAGCTTTGATATTATTGATAGTAAGCCTATAGGCCTATGTGACTCAGTCTTGGTATCATTTTTATTTTGGCAAGTTTCCAGTTGTGTGGAAAATACTGCATTCGCAAAATGGCATTAAAAATTAGTAGCAAGATTCTTATTGTAATATGAGGCAAGTTCATCAGTATCTTGTTACTAATGTCATCAATACCTGGAGCTTTCTGCGGGTCGAATTCACCAATTATTTTTTGTAGTTCGCGCAATTTAAACCTTAAATGACGAGGGGGTAGAGAAACTACACTATATAAATCGGCAGCACCAGTATATGAATTGTGAGTGAGTACAGATTTTAAATGGTCAGAAAATAAGTTACCTTTCTCACTATCGCTTCTTGCCCAGCATCTGGTCGCAGTACGCAGTGGTGATTTAAGATCAACGGGTCTTTTAAGATATCTAGTGGCTGGTCATAAAGAGTAATTAGATGCTGACGTGACATCAAGACCTTCTAAATACTTTTCCAGTAATGCAGTTTTTTCGACGATAGCAGCTCTTTGAGTCGTTTAGTACATTACTTAAATCTGATTTTATTTAGGGATGATCTGTATTGTTGCCATTCTCTTCTACCTCTCCTTTTTTTCACATAAAAGACGTTCAATTTCTGTAGAATAAATTCTGCTAAAGCCGGTCTTCGGACAGGAGGTAGTGGCGTGTTCAGCAGCCTGTTTAATATTTTCGTTAAGATTGGCAATGTTAAATTCAATATCATCGGATGATCTAAGCTTAATGTTTTCTACGCAGTTAATACTAAGATATTTTTTAAATGCCAACCCATTGACTCCATTAATCATCTTCATATATGAGTTAGTTAAATCACTTAAATCATTGTTGGAGAGTGATCGGAGGACACATCTAGAGAGGCCTCTACGTGAATTAAGTCCCTATGATTATTCTTTGTGACGGCAAAATCTATAACATCTGGAATTTTTCTTACGTCAGTAGGCCAGTTAGTAGCCTCCCCAGTCGAAATGATGCTCTCCCTCTCGGGTTTTTTGTATCATATAAAGTCTAACCATATATTTTAAAAAAGGTTCTTTTGTTCAAATGAGTCTCAGAAACCAACATTATATCAAATAGTGCAAGATGAGAACAACAAATCCGATGTATCCACGAACAAAACATCTAAGCCGCCACCAATCTATTTGAAAGAAAAAAAATCGAACGCTCTTATCAAAAAATTAATCTCGGTCATTAGTGAGAATAAATTTCATATTGTTCCAAGAAAACGCGGCAACGTCGATGAGACGAAAATTCAAATATATGACAAATCCGATGTATCCACGAGCAAAACATCACCAGCTTAAGAGCGCTAAAGGCCTGCAGATCGTATTGAAGGGCATAGATTCTTATGTTGTTCCCGAGGAAATAAAACATGCACTCGTCCTCCAGGGGTTTAAGATAAAAAATGTGTCCAATATAATAAATAGAGAGAAGACTCCCCAACCCCTATTTCGTGTAGAACTTAACCCTAATGATATAAAATTGAAAAAAAAAATTAGACGCATCGAATTTATAGCTTAAAATACCTGTTATACCGAAAAATATCAGTTGAAGAACCACACAAGCGTTCTGGTCGCGTACAGTGCCATAATTGTCAAGAATATGCCCATATGAAAACTTACTGCAATTTACCTAATGTTTGTGTTGCGTGAGGCGAATTACACGGCACTGCTAGTTGCAATAAGCCAAAAGATCAGGAGTGATAAAAAATGCAGTAATTGTGGAGGTAATCATACCGCTAACTACAGAGGATGTCCTGTGTACTCTTTCGTAAAGAAGACTATGGTGCAAAAACCTAAATTAGCTCCAGCTCAACCAGCAAACGCTTACTATGCCACTTTTGAGCAAATGATCTGTTAATAATCTGGTGCAAACGATAAACAATTTTACAACAAATATGACTAGCATGATACAAAAAATGCTACGAATGCAGAATACACTACTTCAAGCATTAATAAACAAGCCATAAACACGTTAACAATATGTTTTTGGAACGCAAACGGCATTGGCCATCATAAAAATGAAGTTGAGCACTTCCTCACGGAAAATATAGTGATATAATGTTAGTATCTAAGACTCATTTGACTTCGAGCAGTCTTTTTAAAATTTATGGCTACACCTTATATGATTCAAAGGGCCCTAGAGGAAGAGCATGCGGTGGATCAGCAATTCTAATAAAGTCAAGACTCAAGCACTATATTCTTGACAACATTTGTGAAGAACACCTACAAGCAACATATATTGGCATTGAAAGTTTTTGTACAAATTTTGTTATATCATCAATTTACTCCCCTCCCAGATTTTCAATCACTGAGAATTAATATGAGGATTTCTATACATCTCTTGGACCTTTTTTTTTAGCAGCTGGCGACTAAAATGCAAAACACCCGTTTTGGGGCTCGCGTCTTATTACACCCAGAGGTAGTGCTGGCATTTTGTTTTGTTTGTTTTTGTTTTGTTTTGCTTTTATTATATTAGCGATAGTTTTTTCTCGGTAGCGATACTATCGTTGAAAAACTTTATTACGAAATTGACAATATACTCGAAAAATTCATTACGACATTGACAATAAACTCGAAAAAATTTAACATATTAGTTGTGTTCTATTGAAAATACTTAAGTAATATGATAAATATTGGTATCATTTTAAAGCTTTTGACAATACCTTTCATTAATGGTAAAATGCAAGGAAATTTTGTGAAGCATAAAATTTTATTTGGCTGCGCCGCTTCGGAAAACACCATGTTGGAGAAAATTCTTACGCCCCGCTGAAGGCCTGTAGTGCAGAAAACCGTTATTAGTTAGGAGTACTTGGCAATGCCGAAAAACTTTATTGGGCTGCGCCGTGTAGGGAAATACCAGGGTAGAGACAATTCTTATAGCATTATTCTGTTCGACAGTTGTGTTGTCTTGTCATTAGACGACAAAAACGGTCAGTGAAAATACACCATAGAATCACAATTTTGAACTACAATTTCAGCGGCCCATAACTGGGAAACTAAGCCTCGCCACCAATTTTTTTATTTAATTTTTCTTTCTTATTTTTCAATTTTCTATAGGGTAGGGTACTTTTATTAATTTTTAAGAGGTGCCTCTAAGCTTAATTTGTTCTAAAATTGCCGCAAATGGTCTGCAAGCTCACCATTTGATTAAAGAAAACTTTATTAATATTTCCACTGAGTTGTTTGTATGTTAATTGAAACCTTAACTCAATTTTTTCAAAACTAGTTTTATTTGAGTTATGACGTTGTTTTAATAAATGAGCGATATGTATTGAAAAATTAAATTCAACATTCCTTACACAATGATCACACTGACAACAAATATCGAGGCTTGCTCTCACATTCACGATCCGCGCTCAAATACTGATTGAAATATACAAAATTTTGTGAGTGAATCATTTTGTTTCATTCTGAATCTTTTGATAACAAATTATTGCTAATTTATCTGAACTGGCTGTTAAAACCAAATTATTTCATACATATGTATATAGTTAACTTTTTGTAAAACAAAATAAAAAAAATGGATGTGTGCTTAATATTGAAAAATTAAACATAATATTAATTATTTTTTATCTTCACTTAAGTTTTTTATTTATATATGTACATATATCAAAATTCAAAACGACTGTTCGTGTTGCCGTGTGAACATAGTGTAAAATAATTCGATACTATCGATAGTTTTCCAACAAACTATCGAAAATATCGAATAGCGAGACTATCGATAGTTTGTCAGCTCTACCCAGAGGTCGAGCATTGTTCAACACAATTTCAAAAATGGGCTTGGACGTCACTTTGAGTGGGGAGCCAACTTATTGGCCCACTGACAGACAAAAAATTCCGGATGTTATAGATTTTGGAGTCATAAAAATATCTCTAGGGATTTAATTCAAGTTCAAGCTTCTCTTGATCTCTCGTCCGATCACTCTCCCATGATCATTACAATTTGTAGCCCATTAAGAAGTAACTAACTTGACCAATATGTGAAGATGATCAATCCTGTTAATTGGCTGGGGTTCAAAAAATATCTCAGTAGTCATTTTACGGAAAACATTACGCTTAGAATAGAGAATATTAAACAAACTGCTGAGCATGCCACTATCTCCCATCCGCAGACTGGGCGTTGAACGTTTCGTACGTCAAAAAAGAAGAGCTAGAAAGGAATGGCAACAGCACAGATAGTATCAACACAAAATCAGATTTAAAGAGTGCACTAAACGACTCCAATAGCTGCTTGCATCTGAAAAAACTGCATCTCTCAAAAATTAGCTGGAAGGTCTTGATGTCACACCAGCATCTAATTACTCTTTGTGGCGCACTGCTAGAAAGCTTAAAACACCCGTTGAGTTTAAGCCACCTCTGCGCACATCTACCGGACGTATGGCAAGAAGCAATATTATATAAGATAACATATTTGCTGAGCACTTAAAATCCGTTTTTACGCCAAACATATGCACGGGTGTTGCTGATTTGCCGAGTTTAGACGCTCTACCCACTCAATCCATAAAATTTAAGACGCGTGACTTACAAAAATTAATTGCCGAACTCAATTAGAAGTAATCCCCGGGTATTGATGGAATTAGTAACCAGATGCTAATGAAGTTGCCTCGTATTGCAATTAGAATCCTGTTATTAATTTTTAATGCCATTTTACAACTAGAGTATTATCCACACAGTTGGAGGCTTGCCAAGTTCAAAATGATTCCAAAGCCTGGCAAAGATCTTACCAAGGATGACTCATGTAAGCCAATAAGTCTACTATCAACAATGTCAAAGCTTTTCGAGAAACTGCTTAAGACAAAATTGTCCCCAATTTTAGTTAGAACTGGGTGTATACCGGACCATCAATTTGGTTTTAGAAGTCAGCATAGCACCATTGAACAAACTCATAGATTGGTTCAGTTTATAAAAAGAACTTTTGAAGAAAAAAAGTATTGTTGTGTGCTGTTTATTGACATTTCTCAGACATTTGATAAAGTGTGGCATGAAGGCCTAATTATAAAGTTGAAGACTTACTTACCAATAAACATTTTAAATATTTTGGAAAGTTACATTAGTACCCGCATGTTCACTGTTGTGGAAGGATACCTTTCGAGTATGCCTGAAATTATCTCATCCATCATGCCACTGGGGAGTATACTGGGCCAATATTGTATTTAATTTATACTTGCGATATGCATGATACAGCATGCCTTAGTATGCACGAAAACCCTGATGAGGCATCCCGCAAACTCCAGGAACACATAATTCAGATGGAACTATGGTTAAACTTATGGAGAATAAAGGTAAATGAACAGAAGTGTGCTCAGGTAACATTTACCATACGAAAAAATACTTGTTCCCCCATTAGAATAAATAATCAAATTGTTCCTCAACATACACATGTAAAATACCTTGGTATACACATTGATCGACGACTTACATGGAAACACCACATTGACACTAAGCTAACACAAATGAAACTAAAATTAACTCGGGTACATTGGTTGATTGGTAGAAATTCAACCCTCAGTCTAGATTGCAACCTTCTAATATACAAGTCACACTTTTTTTCTTTTTGTTGATTATCACTACTTATGTATTATTAATAACTATCACTAAGCTTATGTCCGACATTGGTTGTGCCTAATAATTATACTTTAGATTTAAGTTTTGAATACTTATTGTTCATATTTGAAGATACAATAAATAAAAACATGCATTAAAAAAAATATTTTACTAGAATTTACATATTAAACTATATTCATACCAATCTTATCAAATACAGAAAAAATACAAACAGCACAAATTTTTCTTGTTTTACCCTGTTCTGCGTAACTTTCTCGATTTTTTTCTTTTTTTACAAGTATTCTTCTTCTCCAAACAATAACAAACAAAATAAAAAATTAATGGAGAGTATCGGTGCAGCCATTCACGCGTGATGCCAAAAAAAGGGATTAATTTATATATATATATATATAGATTTTCACTCGTGTAAAACAAAAATTACCCTTTTTTGATTGATATCACAAGCCACCAACTAGCCGCAACAACTTATGACAACATTGCAACGATTTTAGGAACGAAGTAGCAAATCTTATCGTTACCAACTTAGCCATCTATTTCATATAGACTTGCAATTTGTGGCAGAGTATTGAAAAAAAAGTACACATATAAATTTTGTATTCCTCTCTATATCTTTTTCATAACAAAATTTCCAGGTGTGAAGCGTGATTTATTGATATTAATGCGACAACCATAAAATATTACTCTGTTGTGTTTTTGGTAGTAAAAAAGTGTTCCTTTGTTGCGAATATAAATTTTTTATGAAAAAGCACAAACAAATTTCATGTCTGGAAATATAGCTTAAAAATAGCTAGATTAAAATAAAAATGGCTAAAAAATAGCTATTAGCTAATTTCACTTATCTTCGGACTAAATGGGACGAAGAATAGCTAAATTTAGCCAGAAAATGGCTAAATAAGCATCACTGTACACAGAAAGAATAAAGTCGTACTAAATTCAAGCTTTTTCTGCTTACTTTTAGTACGAATCGTACTTAAAAATTTAAGAATGATTAGCACTAACATTTACTTAAAATAACCCGAAAATGGGATTACTGTAAAGTACAAAACCAATCATGTAGCTTCTTAAATTGAGTATGATATGCTTAAAGTCTACAAAAAATCTTAAATCAAGTACAAAGTCCTTAAATTGAGTAAAAAATTCTTATTTAAAGTATGACTGCATGTACAAAATATACAGAGAAAAATAAAAACTTTTATCAAAAAATTTCAAGTTTTTTAGTGTGCTTAAGTTTGAATTTCAATAAATATATAAAATATATGTATGTGAAAAAATCAATATTTACCATAAAATATAATAACAACTTATGGAAATAAAATCTTATTGAAAAAAAATATTTACAATAAAGAAAATTTATTATTTAACATTGCGTAGTGTACAAAAAAGTGTGTTAATATACAAAAAGTGAATGCAAAAAAAAAAATTATTTTCTGAGATGTTTATTTTCTGCTTCAGCTACTGAGGGACATGGATTGCGAAGCAACCTCTCAAGTAAGTAAAAAGTATGGGCTTATAAGCAAAAACTTTATGGATATCTATGTGCTGTACACTTTATCGAGAGTGCAAATTTTTTGTGTTTGTAACTCACATCTTTGCATTTGCTTGAACAACATCATAACTCAATAAATTCGACTTTTGAGTTAATAATACAAAATTAATACTCATTTCGTTTCTTATAATATGTAAACATTTTATACACATAATACACATATCTGGTAAATTCAAGTCTTGAGAGAAAAATAAAACTTTATTTTTCCATCAAGCTGTGTGTAAATTCATAACTTTAAACTCGTTTCTGTAACGCAATATGTTTAGTTATCACGTTGTTTAAGTAAAGCGTTATGTAAGTACATATTAAAATACTCTTTTTAAATAGTTTTAATTATAGTATATAGTTTTATAGTATTTATGTATTCTGTATATACATACATGCATCGTTAGTTCTGATTGGATAATTATATTCTTTTGCTCGACTCACTGTAAGAGCGGACTCAGAAGGATGTTATCACTCTAGGTGACCAATAACCCCTAGCTTCTTAATGACATAGTTTATCCTAGAGCACTGATGGCGTTGCACTTTTGGAGCGATGGCGATTATAAATGTAAGCAGCTTAGAAACGTGAGCTTAAGTTGTGAGCAAAACAGATAATTATTCAGTTGTGACAAAGAGGCATTGTTTCTTCTCTACATATATGTATATGTATATGGACATAAAAATTTTGTTTTTTGATATACATTTTTAGGAATCTTTTTGTACATGCATGTGCAGCTGCTAAAATAAAATACAAAAGAACGGAAAAGGCTTCTCCCTCTTGGTCACGTACGAAAGTTCCCGAAAGGTTTTCCAGACTGAAAAAAACACAGGTAGTGCAATAAATATGTAATATATACATATACCAGTGTACATGTATATTCAATTATTTATTTTTATGTAGTTTGGAAGCGACGAGTCAATAGTTGACAACTGGTTGGTAGAAAACAATGATTTCCAAAAAGTCGTGGATCATTTCTTTTTTTCTTTTTTTAGTCCTATTTTCATCCATACATGATCTGGAAACTAAATCCGCTATCATATTAGAGCTACCACAAAATTGCATTTATATATATTCCAGAGCACCGTGTAAAATGCAACTAATTTGCAAAAATCTAAATTATTTACATACAAAGATGATACAAATTTGATACCCATATTACCCTATTTAAAACGAAGGGTTACCACCTTGTTGCATTTTTGTTAAAACGCGATCTAGCGCGAATTTCATAAAAAGCTGAGACTTGTATTGGTTAATTGGCAGAAATTCAACACTCAGCCTAGATTGCAAACTTTTGATATAAAAGTCACTTTTGAAGCCAATATGGTGCTATGGAATTCAGCTATGGGGCACTGCTTCAGCTTCCAATGTATAGAGAATTCAACGAAGGTAAAACAAAATTTTATGTTTGATAACATCGGCTGCATGGTACATCCAAAATTCAAATATACATCGTGATTTAAATATGCCACTAGTGACTGAAGAAATTGCAAAATACGCTGGCAAATATTTAATAAAATTCGAATCACATCCTAATCAACTTGCTCGTAATATATTGAACTTTACTGGACACATCCGCTTGAAAAAGAGAGACACAAGGGATATAATACTCAGCAATCCAACTGATACTTCTTGAAAATAAATTTTCTGCTTAATACGACATTTATATATTTTTAATTACTGTCACTAAGTTAATGTCCGATACTGTTGCGACCTCATTATTATATTTAGATATAAAATTTGAATACTTGTTGTTAGTTCAGTTTTGAAGATACAATAAATATTTATTTATTTATTTATCTAATATTTTTGTTATCAATAATATGTCAGCGTGGCAAGTTCAAGCATTTTATTTGCAAATAGTACGTTAATCAGGAATTATTTTTGTGAGTTAGTCAGCGTTTAGACACGAAAACATGTGGAAGAGGAAAATTTAGTTTGGTAGCAAATTACAGGTGGGGGGAGATAATAATTTTTGTGTTAGGTACTCGGCGACACGCTTTGCCTTCTTACTATTTGTTACATGTACACACGTACTTATACAAACACGGTTGCTATTATTCAATAGTATTGGAATGTCGCCGGCAACATTTTCGTCTTTCTAATCGCAAAGGAAACAATAAAAAAAAGAATTCCAGATGTTTTCCTCCTAAATCTTGGCACGTCTAGATTAGGACTTACATACCTATTTGCAATTAAAAAATTTATCCGCCTTTTATGCGGCCAAATTCTCTATTTGCAATATTTTTATTTGCGAATAAGTCGCCCGTTTAAACATAGTATTTATAGAATATTTTATTAAAACCAAAATTTATATATATAGGTATATTCTCTCTGTTTGGGTTTGAAATCCAAAATAGGAAATAACAGAAAATAAACATATATTTTTGTTTGCATATGAAAAAACTGCATCTCTTAAAAACTATCTGGAAAATCCCGATTTCACACCAGCATCTAATTACTCCTTATGGCGCACTGAAAAAGGCTTAAAATACAAATTGAGTTTAAACCACCTCTGCGCACTTCTACCGGAGGTTGGGCAAAGAGTGGTATTGAAAAAGGTAACTTGTTTGCAAAGCATTTAAAATCCGTAGTAGCTCAAACACATGTACTGATGCTGTTGATTTACCGAGTATAAGCCCCACCCCCCTAAAATTTAAAATGCGTGACGTACAGAAAATAATAACTGAATTCAACCCGAAAAAAGCTCCAGATAATGATGGAATGAGTAACAGGATACAAATGAATTTGCCTAGAATTGCAATTAGAATCCTTCCATTTATTTTTAATGTCATATTACGACTAGAGTATTATCCACACAACTGAAAGCTTGTAAAGGTCAAAATGATTCCCAGGCCGGGCAAAGATCTAACCAGGGCTGAATCACACAGGCCAATTAAGGTACGGTCAGACTTGACCAACATTTGCTCAAAAAAGCGTAACCAACAAACACGAATAAAAAAATTTTGATCCAGGCACTTGTTTATCATATTGAACAGTTTCGAACACAACTAATGTACAATATCATAGAATCCAAAAATATTGCCTATTATTAAACTTGACTTTAACTTTTGTCTGAATTGAAAGATTTTTCATTAGTATTTAGGGGTTACACTTTTTTGGGTAAATGTTTGACAAGTGTGACCGTCTCTACTACTATCAACAATGTAGAAACTTTTCGAAAAATTTCTCATGACAAAAGTGTCCCCAATTATAGTTGGTAGTGGGTGCATCCCCGACCATCAATTTGGTTTTAAAAGTCAACATAGCACCATTGAACAAACGCATAGATTAGTTCAATTTATAAGAAGAAAATTTTAAGGAAAATAAGGATTGTTCTGCCCTGTTTATCGACGTTTCTCAGGCATTTGATAAAGTGTGGCAAGAAGGCCTTATTTTAAAATTGAAATCATATCTACCAATAAATTTTCTGAAGGTATTGGAAAGTTAAATTATTGCCCGGAAATTCACAGTAAAGGAAGGAGACTTCATGAGTATGCCCGAATCTATTTCATCCGGTGTGCCACAGGGGAGCATACTGGGGCCAGTTTTGTATTTGATTTGCACTTGTAATATGCCTGTGAGCAGCAATATCCATACATCTATGTTTGCCGATGATAAAGCCCGCTTTAGTATGCACGACGAAAAACCTCACGAGGCTTCTTAATATCTATAAGAATATATTATACAACTGGAACTATGGTTCAACTTATGGAGAATTAAAGTGAACGGGCAAAAGTGTGTTCACATAACATTAAACCTGCGAAGAGATACTTGTTCCTCAATTCGAATCAACAATCAGAATTGTTCTTCAACATTCACATACAATATATCTCGGTATACACCTTGATCGACGGCTTACATGGAAGCACCTTATTGACTCAAAGCTAACACAAATAAAATTTAAAATAACTCAGATACATTGGCTGATTGGTAGAAATTCAACACTTTAGGTACGGTCACACTTGGTAAACATTTGCTCAAAAAAGGGTAACCACTCAATGTTTGTGAAAAACCATTTGATTCAAACAAGTGTTTCTTAAGTTAGACTGTTTCATAAACAACTAACAGGCAACGTCATTGATTGCAACATTATTGGAAACTATTTAACTTAACAAACACGTATCTGAATTGAAAGCTTTTTCATTAATATTTTGTGGTAACGTTTTTTGAGCAAATATTTGCCCAAGTGTGACCATCCCCTTAGTCTAGATTGTAAACTTTTAATCTACAAGTCGCTTTTGAAACCAATATGATGCTATGAAATACAGCTATAGGGCACTGCTTCGGCTTCCGATGTCGAGAGAGTCCAACGAAGGCAAAACACAATTTTACGGTTAGTAACATCGGCTCCATGGCACTTAAAAAATTCAATTATACATCGTGATTTAAATATGCCACTAGTGATAGAAGAAATTGCAAAATACCCAGGCAAATATTTAACTAAACTCGAGCCACATCCTAATCCTCTTGCTCGTAATATTTTTAACTTTACTGGACACATCCGCCAAAAAAAGATAAGCACAAGGGCTCTTAAACTCAACACTCCAGATGGGACTACTTGAATAAAAGTGTTTGAATGGTATACATAACGAAGCAAAATTTTAAATAAAATCGGACTTTAATTTGTAAACGTAAACTGGCAATAACTTGCCTTGTTCCTAATATAACTTCCCAAAACCTTTTGGCACCTGCTTTGAGCGCCTATTGTTTGAGCTGGACTCCCGGACAGCTGTATAAAATAACCAAGGGACTATAGGGCCACATATACACAGACTAACATTAACATTACATGGCGATCTCAATTCAGCCTTTACATGGCGATCCTTAACCTTCTACCATTACATGGCGATCCTCCATTTAACCTTTACATGGCGATCCTGCGACCACGATCTTGAGATCCTGAAACCATGATCCTGCAACTGGGATCCTGAGATCCTGCAACAACGAATCTATGACTGAGATCCTTAGACCACTGCAAACAAGATTCTGCGGACCAAAAAGAACGCTCTGATAACAAATTAAAAACTGGAGCTGAGCGAAAATTTTGATAAACAATGAATTAATATCCTGCAATCAGCGGACATAAAAATATTTGTTTAATTTCTATATACTTGCATGCAACCGGTGACTTTTAAGGAGGAAGTTTTACAAAATATCTACTAAAACCTTGTAATGAATTTTCAGCACGAAGTAACAAGATGTCTTCAATAAATACAAGATGTTACATTTGAAATCCTTTTTTATGAAAATACAATCACACTTTGTAATTGCCGAAAGAAAATTAGTTCAGCATTGATGAAGATGAAAAACAAAATTTTAGCTATTGATATTAAAATTTTAACACATATATTAGAATAACTTTTTCTTTAGACAAAAAAAAATAATAATACCTGAACACAAATATATATTTAAAATATACAAATTAATATAAATTAATAAATATGGGAGGCAAAACATCTAAAATAGATAACCCAAATGACATTGTTGTAAATAATGTAGAAATTGTAGACCACACTAGTCAAATAGATTCAGTATGGATACTCATGTTAATACAGGGTGGGCTAAAAGAAACCAAGGGGTGTAAAAGTTTAATAACTTTTTTGTTTATTAACTTTTTTTATTTTTTCTTTCAGATTATATAATATACAAAATGGAAATTTTTTTACACTAAGTATGAAAAATGATGTCTCTTAAATGACCACCGTTTTCAGCTTCGCACTGATGGGCTCTTTTTAGAGCATTTTCCATAACATCTTTCAAAACTTGTGGCTGTAGCGTTCGAATTTCTGCAACAATGTTTGCCTTGAGTTCAAGGATTGTCTCTGGCTTGTTTACATACACTCGCTTCTTCAAAAAACCCCAAAGAAAATAGTCGGGTGCTGTCAAATCTGGCGATCGCGCTGGCCAAATAATTTCCGAATTTCGAGAAATTATTCGCTCTCCAAAAATTTTACTTAAAAGTGCCATTGTGTCTCGGGCAGTATGGGCAGTGACTCCGTCCTGCTGAAACCACATACCAGGTCTGTTTTCAAAAGCAGGACGTAAAAAATTTTCTATCATAAACCGATACCGCTCTCCATTTACGGTTACAGCAATTCCATCTTTATTCTCGAAGAAGTAGGGCCCAATGACATTTTCAGATGTGATCCCACACCATACTGTACACCTGATGGGGTGCAATTGGCGTTGATGAATGGCTCTTGGATTTTGAGAACCCCAGAACCTGCAGTTCTGCTTATTAACAAAGCCATTCAAATGAAAATGAGCTTCATCACTCATAATCAAATTTTCAATAAAGTTGATTTCTGGTTTAAATAATAAAATTCTATTGTTCTGGTTCTCTGTTCAGTTGTGAACCTCTCCATTATAAATTCTCCAAGTGTTGTCTATATAATCTGAAAGAAAAAATAAAAAAAAATTAATAAACAAAAAAGTTATTACACCCCTTGGTTTCTTTTGGCCCACCCTGTATTAGTTATATTAAGCGCATTAAATACTTAAATTAAAATATACATTCTAAACAAAAGATACCTAAAAAAGATATGCCAGCTGAAGCAACAATCTAGATAAAATTTAATTTTAAAAGAAAACAAAAATTAAATAAACATACATTTTTACATCAATGGAATGGCAAAATATTGTTAATAAATTAGATTGATAAAAAATTTTTGACAAGTCCTATAAATGCTTAAACAATGATAGAATTACAAAAGGCAAGGCAATTGAAAAACATATACAAAATTTAATATTAAATGTAAATTACAATCGACTAACAACTTCACACAAAGTCTCAGTCGACACATTTTTTCTAGATATAAGAGACAAAATTACAAAAATATCAACAAGAAAAGGATTAGAATAAGAGATACCTAGCTCTCTACAGCGACAAGTAATTAGAAAACAACTCAGACATGACACAATCAACTACAACAATGACAATGAACGTTTCAGAACTTGCATCAATTGCAAAATTAATTCCAATCTACTCTGGTAGAAAAGAAGAACTTAACCCATTCATAGCCAATTTGGAATTGGTTTAAGAAACCCTAGATGATACAAAGGAATGCAATTTCTTTCAATTCTTTTTTAAAACAAGATTATACTAAAAAGTACAAAACAGAATAAAGCAAACTGGTATACCAAACAATTTAGAAGAATTAATCAAAGAACTAACGAAAAATTCTAAGACAAAACAAACACCAAATAGTATCCTAAATGACTTAAATAAGATATCACAACAAGGTGACATACGAAAATTTACAGACAAAATTGGAAGTTTAATTTCAGAATCAAACGAATTACAAATATCAAGTATTGGTGAAGAAAACTAAAACGCAATAATGCAATCAAACGTTATCATTGCATTTAACGCATTTTAATATTGATTAGCCAATAGAGAAATAGTCAAAACAATAAGCAAGCAGAATTAAAACATTTGCAGAAGAATCCAACAATTCAAATGCATCAGAGAATTAGGTTTAATAATAATAATAGAAATCAGAATAGAGATAATAGTAATTTTAACAACGCAATTCGCATGAATAACCACAATAATAACAGAAATAATACTTTTTTTAACTTTTAAATTAAATTACAATTTTGGTAGAGGAAACAATTTTAATAACAATAGAAGCAATAAAAATTTTAATAGAAACAATAATTCCAGCAATAGAAATAACACCTTCAATAATAGAAATGGAGACAATAATAATTTCAATAGAGATAGCCAAATACAGAAATAACAACAACAGACATACACATACACACCATACAAGATTCGGGAAACGCATTTGGTTCGGAATACAGAGATATTCCGGACAGCCAAATTTAAAACTACACAAAGTATCTGATAATAACACAAATTTCATAACCACTTAGTACAAAAATAAAACTTTCACATTTCTTATTGACACAGGAGCCGACATATCACTTTGTCGAATGCAAAATTAATTCCAATATGAATTTTAAAATCAAGAAGAAAGATGCAAATTAACAGGCATTATCACAGAAGAAATCCATTCAGTAGGTACAATAACTAAATTTAGCAAATGAAATATGCTTACACCCATTTCATATAGTAAATTCAGACTTTCCTATAGAAACAGACGGAATAATAGGTAGATACTTTCTCAAGAAATATCTTTGCAAAATAGATTACGAAACATTCACAATTTCAATATTTACAAATAATACAACTATAACACTACCAATGCATACGAAATAATTTACGTTACTACAAATAAAAATACCACAAAGAACAGAAATAATACAAGCATTAAATCTAAACTTAACTGAAGATAGCTTAATTCTTAATAATGAATTACAATTAGGCGTATTTTTAAGTAATTCAATAGCACCGAAAAAGGGCATGACTTATTTGAAAATATTAAATACAACAATTGATGAAATAATTTTAAAAGTCATTAAACTCCAAGCGTTTTGAACAAATACTAGCAGCCAATCCCACAATGTCACTTGTCAACGTTCTCTAAATTCTATGAGTCACTCACCTTCGTGCGTTTGAGCTCCCCAATAATATTCGACTTATCGTTCGCCTGGTTTTACGTTTCTAACGTAAGCCATATACCCTTTGTCAAATATCTTTATTGCCACATCAGCGATTTCCCATATTCATCGTCAAATGGGAATAAAAATCTTTCAAATGTGTAAATTGTGCTTTAAAAAATGAAACTCTGTTCTAATTGAGTTTGCAACAAGTGGCAGCCAAAAATAAATCAAAAATTAACAAACTTAACAACACAATTTTTGTTAAAGATAAAAAGTGTACATAATTTCTAAATAGTTTTTACTAATGTAAATAAAAAAGAAAACCCAACAAGCTATGCAAAATTTTCTGAAGAATCACTTAAATGGAATAATGACCAACAGCCTATTTATTTAGGCCATTATTCATTGTCATTATCTTTAGGTTTTTTTTAAAAATACCAACAAACCCAGAAAGTGTTCTACTTTGCTGGCCTTTGGGCGGGTGCAATAATTTCCTCTTCTGTGAATACATATTTGCATATGTAGGTATGTATGTATATAAATATGTATGCGCAACGGCGCCTTAGTTGAGTAGAAGTATATTTCTTGTTTAGCTGGGCTTCGTCCGATCTTAAGGATTCGCTCCTCTAGGTATGGACAAATGTAAATACATATACATACATATGTATATTGTTATTGCATTTATGTATGTATAATATACCAAATACCGGCTCCGCTCAGAAGAGTTTTCTGTATAGCCGGATAGCTTAAAGGTTTTCTCCTGTATGTATGTAAAACAACTGCTTAGATAAATAAATACGCCCTTATGTATAGGTAGAACAAAAAACTGGCATGAAGTAAGTGACGACATTGAAATAGGTGCTAATGAGTTCCTCTATACAATTTTTCATTAAAAATCCGGCGCATAATGTAATTTTAACCCTCTATGAGTACGAGCTTAATTTATGCTAACTTCTTGACCGTTTTGTCTAATGCATAAGACCGATAGTTTCTAACCAACTTTCATTATAACTAGCTTAAGTGGTGGTAGGCAGGAAATCTTTACTCATCGAAGCTGTCTTCGAAGACACAAACATACATACTTAGAGAAGACCAGCCAAAGGACGCAACACCGCTTGCTTACAAGCGCAGACGTGAGGAGACCGCCAACGATGGGTTACGCAACAAATCCATTGCCAGCGAAGCCAGTATTATATTTGCTCATTGGCAAAGCAATGTATTTTATTTGTGTAAATAAAAATAATTTGTTTTATTTTGTCTCAGTCGATAATTAAAATACAAGTGCCTGCTTTTGACATTAGAGTTCGTACAAATGACTGAAAAAAATTTTACTGGGGCACAAATTTGTATTGAAATGCTTACGTTATCGTTCGCACTCATTTTCTTTCGACTTGTCGTGCTAAAGGCTTTTAGTGGAACGCAAAACAGCTGTTTGTCGTTTAAAATGCTTGCTAACGAAAATGAGTGACATCGTGGGATTGGCTGTGAATGATTTGCAAATAAATAATAATGACAATTATGCAAAAACAGAATTAATAAAAATTTTTAAGAAATATCAAAAATGTTTTTCATCTCGAAGACGAAAAATTATGCGGCAACAATTTTTACACACAGAAAATCATGACGTCTGACAATACACCAGTGTACATAAAAACTACAGATTACCTCATGCACATAGTGAAATAATAAAGGAACATCACAAACAATGCTTGATGATGATGTAATAGAACCATCAATTAGCCCATATAATGCTTCACTCCTCTTGGTAGCCAAGAAGAACACCGAAGACAAAAGAAATAGAGACTGGCAGTAGACTTTAGGAATCTGAACTAAAGATGTCTAAACGACAAATTTCTAATAATTAGACTAAGACTTTTCTACTGTATATAAAAAAATAGACTCGGATATACTAAAGCAAATGATATCGCAAAAAAACTACAAAAAAAAAAAGAAAACTTTTGATAACAACAATGAAAAATAAATTTAACGAGGCAAATATAAAAGAACTTAATGATGCAAATAATAACATGTAATAGAAATTAAAAAATACACGAGCGACAGAAAGAAATATGGAAAATGATTTTTAGAAGCCTTATCAACTTCATATATGAAAATGGACCTCCATAAATGTGCCCTTAATTATGAAAGTGGTCTAAGTCATATATTTCTTCGTTCGAAATATTTAGTAGACTACATATGAACAAATAAAAATTATTTTTATATTATGCAGCATTTTAATCTAGGGTTGTACTAGTCTCGATTTATACAAATTTATTTATTAATTTTTAAATATTTATTGAAAACTTTCAAAGATTTATTTGATATTTCGAAGCAAAACTGCACATGACTTAGACCACTTTCATAATTAAGGGCACAAATGACATACAAATTATGAAAATTTAAAAGAAAAAGATATGTAAATTAACTGAAAAGAATATTGTGCATATAGGACGTAATGATAATTCATCGAAACCAGATTCGAATATGAAGAAGTTACATTCCTAAAGTATGAATAATGATATTAGTAAGCTAGCAAGATTCAGTGATAGCTCAGCGAAACTAGATTCGATTCTGAGGGAACTGATATCTAAAATTAATAAAGAAAATATAAGAGAATTAGCGCAATCCGTAAGGATGAAATATTTAAAGTATATAAAAAAATAAATTAAAGAAGCATATGCCAAGATAAATATAAAAAGTAAACGTCCTCAATTAAAAATACTAATATACAACGCCCCAACAAAGACAACTTATAACATATTTCAATACAAACTAATGGACGAAAGCCACATGTAGACACAGGTCATTCGCGATATGAATTATTATATGAAACATTTCCATCCGATATTTTAGACAATAACAAGAAATTTAATAATTATCACGACTACGTACAAGAACCCTGACTCACGTTACAATTTACACTGAACATAGATAATCAACTAACTATAAAAGAAACAAAAAAGAATATTAAACAATAATTATTACAATAAATTAAAAATTACTCCTATATCAAGACTATTAGTTAAGGTAGAAAACAGAAAAAAAGCAAAGCCCATATAAATAAAATATAAAAGAATATAATTTGACAAGAAAAAAAGTTCATAATAACAATTTAAAACCATATGAACCTTTGGAAAGCTAAAAATTTAAGAATATCATTAAAATTATAAGAATATATTTAAATTTAAGAAAATTTCAACATAAAAAAGTATTAATATTTCATGATTAATTTTTAAGAAAATTTGCAATTAATGATACTATTTACATTGTAACTTAAAACAAGTTTATAACTAACCATGATAATTATAAAAACAAAAAATTACTTGCATAATTTTTCTCCTAAGGGTGAGGTTGTAGTGTACCTCACTTACTGTAACACACTGTATCATAGTTTGATTGCATTGCAACTAGGCTTGCCAGATTGAGATTAACAAAAAGCTGGACACTTGAATTAAAAAAGCGGGATTATTAAAAAAAAAGCTGGACATTTTGAAATAAAATTTTTATGAAAGAATAGTTACTTTTTTGTTATACAAAAAAATTTATTAAAAAATATATACTTACATTGTTTTTAAATTTTTTATATAATATTCTAATACAATATTCACATAGTCAAATATAACAACTTAAATTTGTTCAGTTCATTTAACGGCATCTACCGTTAAAATTCAAAAGGATTTATCTCTAGAACGAAATCGAGCATTACGGAAAAATAAAAAGTGTTTTGTAGATAATTTATATAGCTTTTGTTCGTCTATCTAGAACAGATTATATAACCAGATTTGTGTTGCTAGAGAATATTTCTTTAGCTAATAAAAATTAAATTAAAAGGACTGAAAAACTTGTGATGAACTAGATTAGTACTAAAAATACATAATTATTTATTTAAAAAAGCGATATAAAAAAAATTTATTTAAAATGTTAAAAATATATTAAAATAATTTGTTTTTCCAGTTCGACCATCCCCAGTAAAAAAAGACACTGCAAAGAAGTTATGAAAATGTAGAGTTTGCAGTCTGGAAGTAGTTCAAATTTCGATCCGATCTAATGATTTTTACATAGGGTTGTCATTGCAAGAAGTTCTCTTTTTCGATGCCTAGTCACCGAATTAGAAGCGATTTTAAGAAAAATTTCCTTTTTTGTGTTCTATGGTAATATTTTCATCTAGGAAAAACTTTAAAAAGTTACATATCTTAACAATTCATTTCTTTTTATACGAATTTAAACGCGAAACAGTGTTTTCATGTAAATTTAAGCAAATAACTTCTAAATTTTAGGCCAAAATTAATTCATAAATTTCTTTCAAAAAATCGATTTTTTGAACATTTTGGTGAGTATTTACTAAAACTATGGTTTTGTGTGATTAAAATAAACTTTAAAAATTAAAAATATCGATTTTTTGGAAGCAATGAAAATGTGGTTCTTTCAGAATGACTTCCATTTTTTTTACTGGGTCGTAGCTATTCATTACTTATATAATCTGTTATAGAAAAGATGATAGTATAAACTAAATAAATTGTCAACAAAACAATTTATTTTTTAGTAATGTTCGATTTAGTTTTAAAGATAACCCTTTTTGAATTTTAACGTTAGGTATCCATATTATTTCGTGCTGATATAATTTTGATCGTAGCTGTACGTATTAAAATTAAATAACGAAAAAAATCATACTAAAAAGACACAAACAAAAAACGATTTGTGTTTATATTGTTGTTTGACCAATGTGTTGTTTAAGTATTCGTGGAGATTTCCCTAGGCTAATCTTTGGTCAAGTTTTTTGTTTTAGATTTTTAATAAAACAATTTTCTTTTCGATTTATAGTTGTTTTTTACATCTTTATTTGCTCGACGTTTCGTTGGCTTTTTTCCAACTTCTTTTCCAACAGCCCAATTTTGTTTTTTCTGACACATATATTTTGTTTTTACGCTTACGGATTTTGCTAATTCCAAACCTTTAGGTATTTGAAGAAATCTTTGAAGATCTTCGCAAGATTCCTCTAAGATAGTTCTTATTAATATTTCCGCTCTAATAAGATCGAAAGACATTCGATTTCTTTATTTTTTGTATGAACTGGTTAAGATACTAAAAACTCTTTCACAAAATGCGCTACTAACTGGTATTGAAGGGACGAAACTAGAGATGTGCAAGTGTCGTGATTTTATCGTGTCACGCGTGAGTGGGGTGGAGGTGGGGGAGTCTTTAAAAATGTTGCGTAACAGAAAAATTTTAGAAATTTGTTTGTTTTCTCATAAAATATGCTTTTCTCATTTATTTGATTATCATTTATTTAATTGATCATACGTCTTACCTTCGCATTTATATTATGTATGTATGTATGTATACATACATACATGTGCCGAATGTCAATTTTTGATATACGAGAATTCGAATTCGAATATTTAAAATGATATCCGCGAATACGAATATTTAAAACGATATTAAATTAACTTTGCTTTATTTTAATTTACATTGTAAATTTTACAAAATCACGAGCATACATGTATACATAGATATGTACATATGTATATTTAAGAACCTATTTTTCAACCCAAAACACATGCAAATTATATTATAAATATACTTTCTCGTGAGCGTGCGTGATCGTGATAAGTTTTAAACCACTCGTGCGTGATTAAAAATATTTTATTCGTGAGCGTGCGTGATCGTGAAAATCTTCAGAATCATTCGTGCGTGAAAGTGCGTGAGTAAAATATTTTTCTGATTGAGCTGCGTGTCGTGAGTCAAAAAACACTCACGTGCACATCTCTAGACGAAACATACAAGATTTCGTAAATTTTCTAATTCATTGCTTTCAATTTTTATTAAAAAGTAGGACCATATTTTGTCATTTTACAAATCTTTTGGTAATTGGTTATAAACCGCGCGAAGACAGCAATATTCGATGTATACTTTATCGTTAGAAATTTAAGGCAATAAATATTAAGAACATTTTGTTGAAAATTGTTTTAGCTGGATAAATTTGATTTTAGCTTGAAACTGGACAGGTACTTAAAAAGCGGGACAATCCAGCAAAAACAAGCGAGACTGGCAACCCTAATTGCAACACAGTTCATTGTAATAACTAACAAAATGATTACCCCCATATTCATACAATTTTAAACGAATTTGAAATGTATTTTATTTCAAATTTTCCATACAAAATTTTCCCAAAATTAATTTCAAATTCGTTTTATTTTTTTATGAATATGGGGGTTACATTATAAAATTTAAATTAGGTTTTGCAAATAATCGCAGATTTTCATAATCACGATTACGATTAAAAAATATGCGATTAATCGCGATTATCGATTAAACGCGATTAATCAAGAAAATATACATTATAATTTTTTCTAAAACCAAAATAAATTGCGCCATGAGTTTTAGTCGAACTGTATGGGTTTAGTCAGAGAAATTTATTTATTTTGTCTTGAGTTTGCGTTTTAATTTAATTTTTCAATTAAATTATATTTTTATTTTGAGAAAATTGTAAAGGATGTAAAATGCAGTCCGTAAATCAGAACATATGAGTATCAAAAACATTACGAATTATGGGAAATCAACCTTTTGATAGGAAAAGTTTTCTAGGACGAAGTATATTTCTACTTTCTTAATTTATTTTTATTTTAATTTTGTATCCACTCCTGATGAATTTGAATAAACAAATTCATATAAAAACAGTATTTTTATACCGTTTTTTTTTTACACGAAGTTGTTCATTCATCATAATATAAGTCCATCACGTGCTGACACTGACTTATAACTACATCATTTTTTTTGTATTTCTATGATTTTTGTAAAAATGAGAGGTCCCAAGATAAAACAAAATACATAAATTTAATAAGTGCTTAACTTGGATATTAATTATCGTTTTGTCTTATAATACCTTTATTCTATTAAGGCTTAGGAAAATAAAAATTAATTCAGTGAAGTGTGACTTTGATCCGCGCACGAAGGGTTCCGTACGGACAATAGATATGTAATTTAATACGAACTTTAGCCAATCTAATAAATAGTTTTGGCTTTTTTTGCGTTTTTTCTGTTTTTGGCGCTTTCTTTAGTTTTGACAATTTTTCCCCCGTTTTGTCGATTTTGCGGTTTTTGGCGTTATTTCATTTTGGCGATTTTGTTTTCATTTTGGCGATTTTTTTCATTTTGGCGATTTTTTTAATTTTGGCGCTTTTTTCCATACAGACGATTTTTTAGTTTTTGCGTTTTTTTCCGCGTTTTGGCGATTGTTTGCTTTTTTTTAATTTGGCGATTTTTTTCACGTTGGCGATTTTTTTTTCATTTTGGTGATTTTTTAGTTTTGGCGTCTTTTTCACGTTTTGGCGATTTTTTCGGTTTTTTGCGTTTTTTTTTGTAATTTTGTCGATTTTTTTCGGTTTTGGCGATTTATTTTTAGTGTTAGAATTTTTTTTTAATTTGGTGCTTTTTTCGTTTAAGCGTTTTTTTTTCGTTCGTGGCCTTTTTTTTTGGTTTGGCGATTTTATAATTTTCGGATATTTTAGTTTTACCGTTTTTGAAAATTTCAAGAGTTTGCCTCTTACGGTTTCCCAGATATAGCAAGTGGTCAAAATTACATAGTAAAAATTGCATATACTGATGCACCACCCTTTAATTTAAATTTTCAGGGTTCCGTACACCAAAGGTGAAAAGGAACCCTATTGTTTTCGCTACGATTTCCGTCCGTCCGTCACACGCTATTTTCTCAGGAACCGTAAGAACTACGGACCTGAAATTTGGACAGAGTATGTAGAACTCTGACAGCTACAACAGCAAATACATGAGAGTTAAAAATTAAAGGATGTTCCAAAACGAGCAACGAAATATATTAAAATCCAACGTAATATACATACAATTGTATGGACATATGTATATTGACACTAGAAATTTGTAAAATTAGTGTATTTTTATATAGACTACAACAATTAACACTAAAATTTAAATAAATTATATAATTATAATCGCTGTGCAAACCCTAATTTAAATGACACACTTTTCCATTACTAATTTATGTTTTTATAGCAAAATTAAAGACATAAAGAAATACAAAAATTGCAGAATGTAAAATGGTATATAAGCACAGCAAAATGTTACATAAAATCAGACTTACAAACTGGCTATAACTTGCCTTGTTTCTAATTTACTTCTCAAAAACTTTTTCCACCTCTTTTGAGCGCCTATTGTTTGAGCTGGGGGCAAATCGCGGCACTCGTTATCGAACGAAATTAGGAAATATTTCAATAGAGTTTATATGGAAATATTTCGTATTTCGTATTTTCCTATTTCAATCACAGCTGTAGAAAATATCCAAGTGACTACACGGCCCCACATACACAGACTACTACACGCACCTTAAAACATTAAATCCTGCACCTTAACACATTACATGACAATCTCAATTCAACCTTTACATGGCAATCCTGAACCTTCTACAATTACATGGCGATCCTCCATTTAACCTTTACACAGAAAGGCCTAATTTTAAAATTGAGGACATACCTATCAATAAACATTCTTAATCTTTTGGAAAGTTACATTCTTGCGCGAAAATTTACTGTTGTGGAAGGAGACTTTATGAGTATGTCTGAAACTATCTCATCCGGTGTGCCACAGGGGATACTTGTGATATGCCTGTGAGAAGTAGTATCCACACTGCTACATTTGTCGACGATACAGCCTGCCTTAGTATGCATGAAAACCCTTACGAGCCGTCTCGATATCTTTAGGAACACATTACCCAGCTGGAGCTATGGTTAAATTTATGGAGAATTAAGGTAAATGAACAAAAGTGTGTTCCAGTAACATTTACCTTACGAAGAGATACTTGTTCCCCTATTCAGATTAACAATCAAGTTGTTTGTCAACATTCACATGTAAAATATCTTGGTATACACCTTGATCGACGGCTTACATGGAAACACCACATTGACTCTAAGCTCACACAAATGAAACTAAAATTAACTCAGATACATTGGCTGATTGGTAGAAATTCAACACTCAGCTTAGATTGTAAACTTTTAATATACAAGTTGATATTGAAACTAATATGGTGCTCCGGTCTGCCCAGGTTCTTCAAAGGTCTGCATTGTTTGTTATTCGTAATACAACTCTTAACGAAGGCTGGTAATAAACACTTCATTAGCTGGTCGTTTTATGACGGTTCGGAGATACTAAGGATCATATTTTAATCCCTAACTACGGTTTAATAATTCGGATAATATAAATACTTCGGACACCATTCGGCTAACTACGGTTCGTTAAAAATAATTCGGACGATATATAGACTTCGGATATTGTTCGGCTAACTATGGCTTAATTAAAATAATTCGGACTTTATAATAATAATAATTTTTAATAATTCGGATAAATAAAAATTATTCAGACGGTATAAATGTTTCGGTATCGTTCGTCTAACTACGCTTTAATAAAAATAGTTACGACAATATAAATGCTTCGGATATCGTTCGACTGACTAGAGTTAGTAAAAATAATTCTAATGATATAAACGTTTAGGATCTCGTTCGGTTAACTACCGTTTAATAAAAATATTTCGGACAATATAAATGCTTCGGATATCGTTCGGCTAACTGCATTTTAATAATTCGGACGATATAAACGCTTCAGATATCGTTCGGTTAACTGCGGTTTACTAAAATAATTCGGACGATATAAATTCTTCGGATATCGTTCGGCTAACAAAGGTTTAATAAAAAAATTCGGACGAAACAAATGCTTCGGATATCGTTCGTTACCATATACTTATGCATATTCGTTGTGGGCATAAGTAGGTGTTTTATACGTACGTCTTTACAAATAAGTGTATAAGGTAATTAAATGCAATTATTGGGTAAGGGCAATTGTAATGTCACGTTACAGATTTAAATATGCCACTAGTGACTGAATAAACTGCAAAATACGCAGGCAAACACTTAAGAAAACTCAAGTAAGATTTTGAATTTTACTGGACTCACCCCTTTAAAAAATAGGGGCACTACGGTTCTAATACTCAATACTCCAGATGAAACTGTTTTTGTGCTTAATACTCCATTTATGTATTATCAATTCTTATCACTTAGTTTATGCCTGACACTGGTTGGGCCTAATTATTTTATATAGATTTAATATATGGATACTTATTGTTATTTCATTTAATTTTTTTAAGATACCATAAATAAATATATGCATGTAAAAAATCGTTTTTCAGCACAGCATAAAAAAATAAAAAATTATTTCCCACTTGTTTAAGTTTTGGCATCTTTTATATGATATTCTAAATAGCTAATTAAAGTTCTATTCAAAATTTTGGATTTGTGTGTATATAAAATATATAAGTTTTTTGTTGTGGTTACTTATTTTCCAATAAGTCCCACAGTGCAATATTTGCATCTTGTTATCTTAATAGAAATGTTAAGTTTACTCTCGTATCAACGAATTCAATCGTACAGCGATCATGTTGTTTATATTTCATTCATTTATGCGATTATTTGACATTTGCCTTTCTTTTTCTTGATTATGTTTTCTTTAATACCAAGAATTTGTATAAATTATGGTCAATTACTAACGAAGCTACTACAAGAAGGCAACTTAGTGAATTAGGCAGAAGTGTTTCAAATGTTCGCACTTACCTTGTGGTATTATTTATAAACCGATTAAGGGGGTTCATAATAGCGCTTTTAAATATATATCTTAATATTGTAACGTTCCAATTTTAAGACTTTAATATGGGCTGGAAAGTTTGTTGGTTTTGTTTCTGTGTAAGTCAAATTTATTATTTTCAATATGGCAATATGGTCATGTTAAACTAAACAAATTAAAACTTTCAGAGCAGCTGTAGTTGATGAAAAAGTATTTGTACTTTTTGCTGTCTTTAGGAATCTTGCAGAACTAAAGTTATTTTGATAAATTCATCCAACAATATTTTCTGATTTAAAAAGTTTGTTTTATAATACTTCAATATATTGCGTTTTATATTGTTGCCTGTTCACACTGAAAATTTCAAGATGACACAATATTGCCACATTAAAGTTTTAAGATACTAATTGCTAATTCCCTAATTGTTGTTGAGTGAAAAAATAATATCCCTATAGGAAATGTCATTAGACACAATTGACATCTTTGATCATCCCGTGATTAAGACGTAAGAATCAACAAAATCGGTCCACGCGTTCGATTTATATAGTGCTGCAAAGGAACGCACATACATACATACATGGACTGATAAACACAATACCCTTCTTTACGTTGCGCAGTAAACACATTAAAATAAACTATTTAATTCATTCATTCGTTCAGAAAGTAGCGATTTGGTTTACCGTTTCATACACTTAGGCCGGGTTAACATCAGTGTATCATGTGGCAAAGAAAGCGTAACCACTAATTACTAATGAAAAACTGTTTGATTCAGAAATGTATTTATTGATATAAAAAGTTTCCAAGCATGTTGGATTCTATAAAATTGTCTATAAGTTTATGCATAAAACTGTTTAACTTAATAAATACGTGTCTGAAACAAGCAGTTTTTCATAAGTAATTAGTGGTTACGCTTTTTTGAGCCCATGGCACACATGAAATGCGAGATGTAAACTCAGCCTTACGTATGAATCTGGACTATCAGCAAATTATTAACTGATCTCACAAAATCTTCTACAGGCTCATTTCCAAAATTCGTGCATTTTCAGATTATTTATTTTTATGCCTACAAAATGTATTGTTTTTTATTTGTGTTTTGCAATTTCTTTTTGTTTGAATTTTTAAATTATTTTTAATGCATTTATATTGGCCTTGTGTGTGTTTGACAAAATGTTTTCTACGCATCAACAACAATGCTAATATGTAGACGCTCCGTTGGCAATGTCACAAAATAGTCGTCAAAAGTGGTGACTTCTGGACACAACCCCACGCTTCCTTCAAGGATGCTTTACAAAATTATTTACCTATGCAGAACTACATCAGTGGTCATCAAAAAGAGATATGCCTAAAAGTAGTGCAGCACTAAGTAATACATGTTTACTGCTGTTCCACTGAAAAAAATCACTCTTGTAAGTAAGTGTCCTTTCGGAAATTACGTTAATTTTAAACTAATTTTAAGTTAACTTTTTCCCAACTAGTACTGACTGACACTTGGATTAATTTTAATGTAATTGCGATTTCCTAGGCGGTAGTCAATTATCTCACTCTGCATTACTTTCAGCTCATTTGAAGTTGATTTTTTTTAATCACCTGGTATTCAGTAAATTAAAATTTTTTTCTGATGTTCGAACATGTATCACCACACGTTGTGTACTCAACGCGCTACCACTGAGCTAAGGTACCATATAAAATAACAAAAGCAAAATGTTAATACAAAACTGAGTTTCAAGGTAGCTTAGAATAAATTTGTTCGCTCTCATCAAATTCGATTACTAACTCAACTTAAAAGTTAATTTTGGGTTTGTTCTGGATAACATTACAGTTAGTCAGTCTAAGGGTCATTATTATGACTTGAAAATAAAGTTCCGGATAGTTAATCCTAACTTTAGCAGAACTGAACTCTAATGTGACCTTTAAAAATGTTTCGTTATTACAACTGTTCGATAAAATAAATAATACAATATGTGTTTGGTGGCAACATTTATGTGGATACTGTCGATATTGATTGTTAAAAATACTAAAGGTGTCTTTACATGGTAATAGAAAGTATTACGACTTTGTAGAATCAAAATATTATGAAATTCTCTCCGTGTTTAAAAAAAAGATAACAATAGTCTGTTGTAGGTATTTTTCATGTTTACACTGATACTATAAGTAAAATGCAAGCAAAGACATTAAACTTTTGAGGTAAAAATAAAAATTGGATAATTGCAAAAAAAAAGTGTACTTATAACTAAATCTTGGAGAAAACATTTTATTATTGCAATGTAATTTTACTACAAAATATTGCTTTGTTTATTGTTTGTTTGATTTTGTGGTACGGGTTAAGTAGCTGATGGTTGCAGTTGTACAATGATTACAAAAACAACATGAACATTTCCTGAGTTGATTTTGGTTGTTTTTGTAAAAGTGTTAAACCCTTAAATAAATACCATCAGTGCTGGCAACGTTTACTTTGAAATACACCTCTGGTGTGATGAGAATACTTAAGTTTCTAAAATGGTTTAGAAAATAAACATTTACCGACCGCTTGTCAAATTTTCTATTCGTATTCGTAAGATTTTGTATGTTTTACAGCATATTTTGACATGTCGTAATACATTGTATTACCATGTAAAGACAGCTTTAGTAACAACTTGCCTTACCAAATTACAAACATAATGCAACCATTTTATCAATTCTTTTGTTTATTTTTGTATTATTATTTGTTTGTGTTGTATTGTTTATGTTTTGCACCATATTTTGTCCAAATAAATTTGGCTGTAATTTATAAAGAAGAAAGTATGTTAAGGGATGAAAATGTGGCAAATTTAAATGTCTAATCCTCAGAATAAAAGTTACAGGTAAGATGAACTTATCTTTAATTTATCGCTCACTTTTGGTTAAAGTGAAGTTGTAATAATGAAAAAGTGTTAATCCGTCCAATAAAATCCTATGTTTAATTATATACCAGTTGTAATAATGGCCCTAAGAAAAGTTAACTATGTATAAGTAAACTATTTTTGTAGTCAACCACACAATCTCCGTCAGGGTGTTTAATTGGCTATATGTATGTAAAATATTTTTGTGGCTTAATTCTATGTATTAGGGAGTTCACAATAGCGTTTTAAAATGTGTTTTTCATATTGCAACGTTTCAATTTTAATACTTTAATATGGTCTGGCAAGTTTGTTGTTTTTGTTTTGAATGGAAATCCAATTAATTACCATGTGGTAAATTTAACAGTATAAAAAGCATTTCATTTTCAATATGGCATTATGGTAATGTTAAACTAAATATGTTAAAACTATCAACGCAGATGTAGTTGATGAAAAAGTATTTGTATTTTTCGCAGAACAAAAGTTACTCTGATAAATTTATTCAATAATAATTTCTAATTAATTTTTTTTGTTATTTTAATACGTAAGGAAGAAAATAATTCAGTCTCTTATAAGCATTCGTACCAAGAATGATAAACTACAAGATTACGCCAGTGCAAAAAAAAATAGTAGACGTGTGACGTCACGCACACTGCGTTTCTATTGGCTGATAATTTGGTTTATGTTTTTTTATAAAAATCTTTAAAGCTATTTTGACTGCAGGATTGCCAACCGCTATACAAGTACTGGTTTTGCTAAGTTCGATGAAGAAAATTGGACATATAATAATCCCACTTTTTTTACTTTTGCAGTTACTTACTAACAAGAAGACAATATTGTTTTTGTTGTAGGTATTTACCATTTTTTTAGTATTATCCGTAATTAGATAATTGATTTTTAACCGATATACAAAGTCTTAAAATGCTTATTTTCGTAGTTTTTTTTTTTTTTTGCTAATTTTCTCCCAAGACAAAATTTAACAAAAAAGATCATCTGAAAGGGTTTTTCAAGCCGCATCCAATGGTGCATTAACCTTTACCATTCATAACATCAGCAATACGTTAAAAATTAAGATTTTTTAAGCGTTTTTATAGCAGAGCATATTCTCACAAAAGTGTACGACTTATGTACATATATATACACACATATTTTTATGAATGTATATATACATATAAATAAGTCATTCCTTTTGTAATTTGTATAATATACCTGTTAGAAGGGGTGTTATGCCAACAAAATATTAGTACCGTTCACACTGAATTTGTTACTTGTTTACTTGGTAAAATTATGTACCATTTTTGATATTTTAAAATTTAAAATTTTACTTTCTAGTATTTTAAACAAAAATATTAATTAATAATATTATTATTAAAAAAAATATTACTAAATAAACAAATAACAAATTCAGTGTGAATTATATTAGAAAATTGGTATTTAAAAATGTATCATAGTTACAGTCTTTAGTTTTGGTATGTTTCCATTTGGTGCTTTGTATTCACACAGAATATATATAACTAAAAAAATTCAAAATTAAGCGCTTTGTTAAGATTAATAAAACAAGTTTAATTTCAAAAATTAAAAGAAACTCTCAATAACAAATAAGAAAAAAATTTTGTAGAGAAAATAAAATAATAGAATAGAATTTGTTTTTTGATATTTCTTTGTTTAAATTTCTTAGATTCCCATACTTATGCTTTAAGTCTTTCATCTGATTTTCCCCAGCCTTTATGGCAACTCTTACAATAGACGTGTGACGTCACGTCTAACGATAAACTATCTTATTGGCGTAATCTTGTAGTTTATCATTCTTGATTCGTACAAACATGCATTTTACTCTCTCTCTCTCTCTCTCTCTCTCTCTGTCTCTCTCATATTATACACTAATTTATGAATAATAATATAAAGATGTATGTGTGTTTGCCTGACTTTGATATACACAGTATGTGTATTTATATCGTTGACTGCTCACAATGAAAAAATAAAAATGGCACAATTTTAAAATTTAATATACTAAAAATTTAAAAAATTAAATTTTAATATACTCATTGTGAATCCCCTTTATATGTTCATTCATGTATGTAGTCGCGCCTTAAGCCTGGATAACACGATCGGCACAATGCACAAATTTTCGTCGGCTGACTGCAATAAAGTCATAAGTAATAAGTCAAAATTACATTATTACTTAATAAATTCTTGAATAAGTCTATATGGCTTTATTAACAATGCAGTGTGGCGCAGTTATGTAATTATATTTCAATTATTTGAGAAATAAGGCAAATTTACCTTGTTACTTGTGAATTTTTTCCAGTAAGCCGACGAAAATCGGTAGATTGGATACATACTAGACACTCAGCATCTTTCAAAATATTTAATGGAAGTAAAAACTTATTTTGCAACTCTATATTCCACATATTTTCTTTTCTTTTCTACAGCAATAAAAAGTCCAGTTATAAAATATTTAAATTAGATAATTTCTTTTCATAAATAATATAAAAAAAATATGAATCATTTTGGTGGTATTTGAATACTCTCGGTGTATTTTTTCATAAAAAATGCGACAGAAATCTTTTCTTTTGCTGTGTTTTATTCTCTTGCTTTACATTTTTGTTAGTAGTTTGTTGTGTACGTATGCAAAGCAGAATGTTAGCGGAGCCCTTAGGGCCAGACTTGCCATTCGTTTAGCAATAAAGATATTGAAAATAATGCTAAGTGCTAGTTTAGCACTTTCTTAAAACTAATTGGCATTTTTTTGCACTTTCTAATTTCATTAACTTTATAAATTTTTCAGATAATTCCTTAAGAAAAATTGTGAGCCAATTAATATTATATGTTTATCAAGTTTATATACTCGTGACTGATCCTCTCTGAGATACACATATGAGTACAAATATATGAAAGTACACTAGTTGAAATACTAAATTAAGAAAACTTTTTTTAAATTTTATTCTTTTTAAAAGCTTGTAGTGTTAATAAGGTTATTGATCAGCTTAACAAAAAGCATAATCAAAGATAAAACGAGCCTAAGACTTTAGTTGTCGTTTATACGATTATGTCTCAGTAAAACAATACAACGTGTGCAATCGGTATATCTGTTAATTAAATCAGTTCATTTGATTTATCTATGTACAAAATATAATTATTACTTAACTTATCTATTTAACACTCGTTAAAATGTTTTCTTTTTTGGTATTCCATTCGCAGCTGGATTCAAACTTTATAAATTAAATATTTCTTATTGTATGTATACTATTTACGCATTGTTATTATTGTATGTATACTATGTACCTATACTATGGAATGATTGATGCAAAATTTTCAAAAAATTTGGTGAAATTTTTCTCAGAGTAAAAAACTTAACATAATACTATATAAATCTGCCAAAAATATTACACAATACAGTTCTATTTTCTGCGTTATGATGAAATATATATATATATATATATATATATACATATATATATATATATATATATATATATATATATATATATATATATATATATATATATATATATATATATATGTGCCGCGCAAAATAGAGAGAGCCATTTTAAAGATTTAAATACGTGTATCTTTGGTGTACCCCCACATCATAAAACGCGCATATCTCTGGGAGGGAACACTTTTGGGGCATGGGAAGGTATCATTCGATGCTCAGATGTTGTCCACATAAAAAAAAAAAAAAGTGAAAATTGATTTTTTTTACCCTTAGGTCCCTTTCCCTATGCGCTGTCACATATATATATATATACATATATATATATATATATATATATATATATATATATATATATATATATATATATACATATATATATATGAATATAATATAGAATAAAAAAAATTCGCAATTTCATTGCAATTGTATGGGCCTCTTAAGAAATAAGAGAAACTAATACTGATAACTGATTTTAGCACTTTGTAGTGTGTGCTGTAGAGCATTTTAGCGCTGCAATCTAGCACTTTTCCCCTTACATCTTATGGCAACACTGCTCAGGGCAATAGAATGATGATCACTGAACTACATACGTACTTACATACATATGTATGTGCATCAATGCTGCCCACAGAGAGAAAACCGAGAATAATGTATAAGGGTATAGCATTAAACACATTCACCACAGCAGGCTACACGAACACACGACTTCAAATGCCACTAGCAGCATTTGTCGCCTCGTAGCCGGCTACTTAATTATTTTGGAGACGGCAGCAGCACCATCTGCAGTTGATATTCAAGTACAAATACATAGTTCAGTATTGCCACTTTCACATATTTTACATTTATAAAACTTGATTACTCTTTTAAAATGTATTTATTTCACGTAAAAGTACAAAAATTAATCAATTTATTCTTAACATAAATTTTTGGATATTATTTCTTTTAAATAATATGAAATAAATGTACAAAATCATTCATTCAACATTTTGTATTATACTGGCAACACTGAATTGTCTCACTGTAGCCAAAGAAATACAAGTTAGTTTAATTGGACTACAACGACAAAATCAGCATAGACATAAACCTGCCGCCATGTTGCCTTGTTGTCTTCAAAATAATCATTCTCATATAAACATGTGTATTCTATCCTTGAGATTTGCTAGTCGGTAGCTTGCTATGGTGAATGTGTTTAATGCTTATGTGCATTCATTTGTACAAAAAGCCGATTGATGTTCGGCACTCTGCGCTTCTCTGGCCAGCAGTGATGTACATGCTTACTTTTGAGCAGTTATCGCATAAATTGTATATCTTTATCTTAATGATATTGTGTTGTTGTAAATTCATCTTAATCTGCATGCATGCGTCTCCATTTGACTGTCCGGATGGGTTGGTGTTAAGTAAAGTGAGATTGCTTTGCTTGCGTATTTTTCAGTGATTAATAAACGATCTACAACAAAACTGCTTTAAGTTTGCAATATTTTGTAAAACGAATACTAAAACGGCAATTATTTTGCTGCTTTTCTGACTTATTATGTTGTTTTCACTGACAGGTATATTGTCATATAGACTTGTTAAAATTTAATGATTGAAAATGCTTACACGCTTACATACATACATACATATGTATGTAAGTATGAGTGCTCAGTGGATTAATTTCTTAATTCATTTACGTCCCTTTTCACAATGTATGGTAAAGAGATAACGTGAACTCTAACTGCAAGTTCTTCATAAAAAACTTGCCATTAATGCCTGTTATCTTTGTGAAAAGGTACGTAACACAAATAATGAAAAGAAATGGAATGTTGAGGGTCTATAAATAACAGTTTAATTTACTACTGTTATAGTAAAAAATTAACAGTCTTTTACGACGTTTAAACGAATTAGTGGTGTTTGCTACTCGTACTCAATGTTGCCATAAGATGTAAAAGGAAATGTGCTATATTGCAGAAATAAAATTCCTAAAATGAACATCAATAAATAACCTCATCAACACTATAGGCTCTTAAATAGAATTACCCTTATTATATTTGGCGTTGGCAACATCATCGTCAATTTTGAAAAACATCAATTTAACACAACATCAATGCTAACTTTGTATTCCCTACAGTGTTATGACGACGTTGCCTATTTATCGATAAATACAATAAACATATCCAATATTTGAGTCAGCTGTATTAATTTTCTTTACTAATTTTGGTAAGTGTTTTTGAATAAGTAAAAGCCTCATAAATAAATTAAAATAAAATGTTTTTCTTTCCTATTGGTGCGAAGAAAATAAAAAAAATTAATAGTGAAAAGAAGATTTCTCAGACAAAAGTCATGTACTTATGTATTTGGCAAAGTGATAAATGATGTTATATTTTTGCAAAGTAATGAGTAATGTTCATCGTTTTAATATTTTAAAGTTATTCTCGGCTAAATAAAACATCATTTAGGCATATATTGGATACAATAGAACCTAATAATGGGATCAGATCAACGTTTAATGGAGATTGGAGCTTCCTCCAAAGGGGCTCAGTGCTAATTGTTTATATACGCTGCCTCCAGTTGCTTCACAATCAGCATTGTGTGCAACCTTTTTTTTAATTTAAACCTCAAGTCCCACCAGATCTGTAAAAATAACTCTATCATACAGTATACTTTCCCAATACACTATTTACCTTACATTTTATAGTCGCAACAGCTTCCTACTGTACCTTGAAATAATTAGGAACACTACCCCAGCGGAATACTCTAGCAAAAGAAGGTATTTTTTCAACTCTTCTACAAGCTTTTCAAATTGGTTGGGGTTGGTAATTTTAATTTGGTCCACATTATATTTTTCACTTTTTTTAAGAAATTTTTTCAAATAAATATATAAAATTATTATTATTATTATTATTATTATTATTATTATTATTATTATTATTATTATTATTATTATTATTATTATTATTATTATTATTATTATTATTATTATTATTATTATTATTATTATTATTATTATTATTATTATTATTATTATTATTATTATTATTATTATTATTATTATTATTATTATTATTATTATTATTATTATTATTATTATTATTATTATTATTATTATTATTATTATTATTATTATTATTATTATTATTATTATTATTATTATTATTATTATTATTATTATTATTATTATTATTATTATTATTATTATTATTATTATTATTATTATTATTATTATTATTATTATTATTATTATTATTATTATTATTATTATTATTATTATTATTATTATTATTATTATTATTATTATTATTATTATTATTATTATTATTATTATTATTATTATTATTATTATTATTATTATTATTATTATTATTATTATTATTATTATTATTATTATTATTATTATTATTATTATTATTATTATTATTATTATTATTATTATTATTATTATTATTATTATTATTATTATTATTATTATTATTATTATTATTATTATTATTATTATTATTATTATTATTATTATTATTATTATTATTATTATTATTATTATTATTATTATTATTATTATTATTATTATTATTATTATTATTATTATTATTATTATTATTATTATTATTATTATTATTATTATTATTATTATTATTATTATTATTATTATTATTATTATTATTATTATTATTATTATTATTATTATTATTATTATTATTATTATTATTATTATTATTATTATTATTATTATTATTATTATTATTATTATTATTATTATTATTATTATTATTATTATTATTATTATTATTATTATTATTATTATTATTATTATTATTATTATTATTATTATTATTATTATTATTATTATTATTATTATTATTATTATTATTATTATTATTATTATTATTATTATTATTATTATTATTATTATTATTATTATTATTATTATTATTATTATTATTATTATTATTATTATTATTATTATTATTATTATTATTATTATTATTATTATTATTATTATTATTATTATTATTATTATTATTATTATTATTATTATTATTATTATTATTATTATTATTATTATTATTATTATTATTATTATTATTATTATTATTATTATTATTATTATTATTATTATTATTATTATTATTATTATTATTATTATTATTATTATTATTATTATTATTATTATTATTATTATTATTATTATTATTATTATTATTATTATTATTATTATTATTATTATTATTATTATTATTATTATTATTATTATTATTATTATTATTATTATTATTATTATTATTATTATTATTATTATTATTATTATTATTATTATTATTATTATTATTATTATTATTATTATTATTATTATTATTATTATTATTATTATTATTATTATTATTATTATTATTATTATTATTATTATTATTATTATTATTATTATTATTATTATTATTATTATTATTATTATTATTATTATTATTATTATTATTATTATTATTATTATTATTATTATTATTATTATTATTATTATTATTATTATTATTATTATTATTATTATTATTATTATTATTATTATTATTATTATTATTATTATTATTATTATTATTATTATTATTATTATTATTATTATTATTATTATTATTATTATTATTATTATTATTATTATTATTATTATTATTATTATTATTATTATTATTATTATTATTATTATTATTATTATTATTATTATTATTATTATTATTATTATTATTATTATTATTATTATTATTATTATTATTATTATTATTATTATTATTATTATTATTATTATTATTATTATTATTATTATTATTATTATTATTATTATTATTATTATTATTATTATTATTATTATTATTATTATTATTATTATTATTATTATTATTATTATTATTATTATTATTATTATTATTATTATTATTATTATTATTATTATTATTATTATTATTATTATTATTATTATTATTATTATTATTATTATTATTATTATTATTATTATTATTATTATTATTATTATTATTATTATTATTATTATTATTATTATTATTATTATTATTATTATTATTATTATTATTATTATTATTATTATTATTATTATTATTATTATTATTATTATTATTATTATTATTATTATTATTATTATTATTATTATTATTATTATTATTATTATTATTATTATTATTATTATTATTATTATTATTATTATTATTATTATTATTATTATTATTATTATTATTATTATTATTATTATTATTATTATTATTATTATTATTATTATTATTATTATTATTATTATTATTATTATTATTATTATTATTATTATTATTATTATTATTATTATTATTATTATTATTATTATTATTATTATTATTATTATTATTATTATTATTATTATTATTATTATTATTATTATTATTATTATTATTATTATTATTATTATTATTATTATTATTATTATTATTATTATTATTATTATTATTATTATTATTATTATTATTATTATTATTATTATTATTATTATTATTATTATTATTATTATTATTATTATTATTATTATTATTATTATTATTATTATTATTATTATTATTATTATTATTATTATTATTATTATTATTATTATTATTATTATTATTATTATTATTATTATTATTATTATTATTATTATTATTATTATTATTATTATTATTATTATTATTATTATTATTATTATTATTATTATTATTATTATTATTATTATTATTATTATTATTATTATTATTATTATTATTATTATTATTATTATTATTATTATTATTATTATTATTATTATTATTATTATTATATTATTATTATTATTATTATTATTATTATTATTATTATTATTATTATTATTATTATTATTATTATTATTATTATTATTATTATTATTATTATTATTATTATTATTATTATTATTATTATTATTATTATTATTATTATTATTATTATTATTATTATTATTATTATTATTATTATTATTATTATTATTATTATTATTATTATTATTATTATTATTATTATTATTATTATTATTATTATTATTATTATTATTATTATTATTATTATTATTATTATTATTATTATTATTATTATTATTATTATTATTATTATTATTATTATTATTATTATTATTATTATTATTATTATTATTATTATTATTATTATTATTATTATTATTATTATTATTATTATTATTATTATTATTATTATTATTATTATTATTATTATTATTATTATTATTATTATTATTATTATTATTATTATTATTATTATTATTATTATTATTATTATTATTATTATTATTATTATTATTATTATTATTATTATTATTATTATTATTATTATTATTATTATTATTATTATTATTATTATTATTATTATTATTATTATTATTATTATTATTATTATTATTATTATTATTATTATTATTATTATTATTATTATTATTATTATTATTATTATTATTATTATTATTATTATTATTATTATTATTATTATTATTATTATTATTATTATTATTATTATTATTATTATTATTATTATTATTATTATTATTATTATTATTATTATTATTATTATTATTATTATTATTATTATTATTATTATTATTATTATTATTATTATTATTATTATTATTATTATTATTATTATTATTATTATTATTATTATTATTATTATTATTATTATTATTATTATTATTATTATTATTATTATTATTATTATTATTATTATTATTATTATTATTATTATTATTATTATTATTATTATTATTATTATTATTATTACTATTATTATTATTATTATTATTATTATTATTATTATTATTATTATTATTATTATTATTATTATTATTATTATTATTATTATTATTATTATTATTATTATTATTATTATTATTATTATTATTATTATTATTATTATTATTATTATTATTATTATTATTATTATTATTATTATTATTATTATTATTATTATTATTATTATTATTATTATTATTATTATTATTATTATTATTATTATTATTATTATTATTATTATTATTATTATTATTATTATTATTATTATTATTATTATTATTATTATTATTATTATTATTATTATTATTATTATTATTATTATTATTATTATTATTATTATTATTATTATTATTATTATTATTATTATTATTATTATTATTATTATTATTATTATTATTATTATTATTATTATTATTATTATTATTATTATTATTATTATTATTATTATTATTATTATTATTATTATTATTATTATTATTATTATTATTATTATTATTATTATTATTATTATTATTATTATTATTATTATTATTATTATTATTATTATTATTATTATTATTATTATTATTATTATTATTATTATTATTATTATTATTATTATTATTATTATTATTATTATTATTATTATTATTATTATTATTATTATTATTATTATTATTATTATTATTATTATTATTAGAAAACGGAGCTACTGATGCTAACAAAAAAACACATACCAACAGAAATACCTATGGACACACAGTTTGGAACCTTCGAAACAAAGAAGATAATTAAATATTTAGGAGTCAGATTAGATTCCAAACTGAACTTCTGGTCACAAATCCAATATGCAAGCAAGAAAGCAGCTCAAACCACATTGTTTCTTTGCAGATTGATGGCAAACACAGGAGGTCCAACCGCAGACAAGAGGAAACTTCTAATGGCAACTAGTCAGTCGATTTTGCTCTATGCGTGTGAAATATGGGGCGATTCTATTCAGGCAAAACATCGTCGAAAAGCCTTGAGCTCGGTGCAGAGGACGGCAGCCTTACGCGTAGCTTCAGCTTATCGCACTGTATCCGAAGCGGCTGTTATGGTTATTAGTGGGACGATACCTATAGATCTTTTGGTGGAAGAAAGAAGAAAAAAATGGAAACAACGAAACCAGCGGGAAAATCAGCTATCGGCGCAAACAATAAGAGAACACACTTTGCAAACCTGGCAGCAAAGATGGCACAATGAGCGATACGGACGGTGGACCGCGCAATTAATACCAAACTTGCACATTTGGTATAATAGAAGTTTCGGTGACGTGAACTACTATGTCACGCAATTCCTATCCGGGCATGGGTACTTCCGCAAGTACCTCAACAAAATGGGAAAGGCAAACAGTCCTGAGTGTATCTACGGAGACTCAAATGAAGATGATGCCAAACATACTGTTTTCGAGTGTACGAAATGGCAAGAAGAAAGGGCGGAATTGGAACGGCAAACAGGCCCACTTACGGCTGAAAACATAACACAAACTATGACAGCACATGAAAACAATTGGAACCTCATATCTCGATATATAGAGCAGCTACTGAGGAAAAAGAAGAGAGACCTTGATGCAAATCAATACATTCCAGTGGAGAGGGCACTATAGAGAAAACGGGGCCTGACGAGGCATAAAATAGATGAAGGCACGATAGCCAAAAAAAAAGGGGCCATCCTGAAGTAATACGATGAGCAGTCCCGGGATGGTACGAAATTTTATTTCTCCCTTAGAAGATGGGTGGTGGTTTTAGTTGGTAGGCGTTTCTTTTTATTGCGGAGTCCAACATAACTTGCTGACGAGTGACGACGTGGCAAGTATACGTAACTGCATTTCCACCTTCCCAACCCGAAAAAAAAAAAAAAAAAAAAATTATTATTATTATTATTATTATTATTATTATTATTATTATTATTATTATTATTATTATTATTATTATTATTATTATTATTATTATTATTATTATTATTATTATTATTATTATTATTATTATTATTATTATTATTATTATTATTATTATTATTATTATTATTATTATTATTATTATTATTATTATTATTATTATTATTATTATTATTATTATTATTATTATTATTATTATTATTATTATTATTATTATTATTATTATTATTATTATTATTATTATTATTATTATTATTATTATTATTATTATTATTATTATTATTATTATTATTATTATTATTATTATTATTATTATTATTATTATTATTATTATTATTATTATTATTATTATTATTATTATTATTATTATTATTATTATTATTATTATTATTATTATTATTATTATTATTATTATTATTATTATTATTATTATTATTATTATTATTATTATTATTATTATTATTATTATTATTATTATTATTATTATTATTATTATTATTATTATTATTATTATTATTATTATTATTATTATTATTATTATTATTATTATTATTATTATTATTATTATTATTATTATTATTATTATTATTATTATTATTATTATTATTATTATTATTATTATTATTATTATTATTATTATTATTATTATTATTATTATTATTATTATTATTATTATTATTATTATTATTATTATTATTATTATTATTATTATTATTATTATTATTATTATTATTATTATTATTATTATTATTATTATTATTATTATTATTATTATTATTATTATTATTATTATTATTATTATTATTATTATTATTATTATTATTATTATTATTATTATTATTATTATTATTATTATTATTATTATTATTATTATTATTATTATTATTATTATTATTATTATTATTATTATTATTATTATTATTATTATTATTATTATTATTATTATTATTATTATTATTATTATTATTATTATTATTATTATTATTATTATTAATCCGAAAAACAAAAACTGGAGCAATACTGCTGGTAATGGGAAAAGGTGGGAAAAAAGACGAGTTCTGTAACGCTATAAAGGGAACTCTTAAAGAAGCAGCAGTAGTGCAGGGCCTAAGGCCTAAGGGCACAATAGAGATACAAGACCTCGATTCCCTCTCTACAGAAGAGGAAGTTATAGATGCTATTAACGAAGAAACAGGCATTTCAGAGGAGGATATAACTGTTCGTTTAACAGATACAAACAGCAGAGAACAGAGAAGAGCCTTTGTCTCTCTACCTGAAGCAGGAGCACAAAAGCTTCTTAAGACCAGAAGAATAAAAATTGGCGTAACAAACTGCCGAATCAGGTATATTGAGGAAAGAAAACGCTGCTTTCGATGCTTTGGACTTGGCCATATGCAATGGGAATGCAAAGGCCCAGACAGGAAAGGCATGGGACTGTGCATTAAATGTGGAGAGAAGGGCCACAAATTAAAAGAGTGTAGGAACCCCCCAAAGTGTTGCTTATGCTCACAGGAAGAAACAAGCATGACAAATCATTTGCCGGGCTCAAAAAGCTGCAAAGCCAATAAACAAAAGGCGCAGTGAAAATCCTTCAAGCAAACATGCATCGAGCTAAAGTGGCGCATGATCTACTACCGCAAATAGCCACAGAAGAAAAAGCGGACATCATAATAATAAGCGAACAGTACACCAAGACAGGAAATGGGCTCTGGCTAGATGACGAATCAGGAACTGCAGCAATATGGGTTCCAGCCAGTAGTAACATACGCCCAACTAACAGCGGCAGGGGAAATGGGGTCGTGTGGATACAGCTCAGAAATGTCACGCTTCTCAGCTGCTACCCCACTCCCAGTGACAGCGCCGAAGAATTTCAAATTAAGTTAAACGATATTGAAGACATCATTCGAGATATAGGAGGACATCTCATAGTGGCAGGAGACTTTAACTCGCAAGCAGTAGAATGGGGAATGCCAAGAACCAATTCCAGAGGCAGGAAAATACTGGAAATGGCAGCTAGAATCGGACTAACGATTGCAAATGTAGGAAGCACACCTACGTTCAGACGCCCAGGGTGCGACGGTACGATACCTGACGTAACTTTTGTTTCTGAGACGTTCGCAAATAAGATAGCAGACTGGAAGGTCCTGGAGATATATACGGCAAGTGATCACCAGTACATCTCTTTCTCCCTCAAAACCAGCGATAATGCAACAGTAAGAAAAGCAAACGCATCCACCCGTAAATGGAATGTAAATAAGCTAAATTCTTCGGTTCTTATAAGAGAAATTTACCGACAAACTGACGCAGTAGAAATTGAAGGAGATGCAAACGCCACCGTCAGACATATTATGCGCATCATCACGAAGGCATGCGATAAGGCAATGCCCAAGATGTGACGAAATAGATGAATTCCGACGAAACTGTATCCGTCAAAGACGTAAATACACAAGGGCCAAACGCAGAGGAGAAGCGGAGACAGAACACCTGGAGTACAAAGACGCAAAGAAGCAACTTTGCAACGCCATAGCCAAAAGTAAAAAACAGAAATGGGAGGAACTAAGAGATGATATCAACCGTAATCCGTGGGGTCTCGGTTATAAGATCGTGATGAAAAAGCTGGGCACGAAAAACCCCGTGGGAGACATGGACGAGGCAACCATGCAAAACATAGTGGAAACGCTTTTCCCGAAACATGAAATGAGAGTAGACGATGAGGAAAATACTCCAAATGTAAACGCTCCATCATTCACAGAAGAAGAGCTAAAATCAGCCTCGACTTGAAAAAGCAATTCAAGCAGCAGGTAGTTTGTCGAAGAGACAACATGGATTCCGTCCAGGGAAGTCCACAATAGGAGCCCTCAAAGACGTGGTAGATACATTTGCGGCCGCACAACAGGGAAATCACTACTCTAGACCAATAGTCCTTTTGGCCACCTTAGACGTAAAAAACGCATTCAATAGCCTCAGATGGATAGACGTGCTTAACGCTCTCAAGACGAATTTCAACGTACCAGAATACCTAATGATAATGATAAGAAACTATTTGAAGGATAGGGAACTAATATATAACACAAGCGGAGGAACGAGGAGAATACAGATAACCTCAGGAGCAGCGCAAGGCTCCATACTAGGACCTGATCTGTGGAATGCCAGCTACGACGAAATATTAAAACTAGAGATGCCTGACGGAACTTTCCTCGTGGGATATGCGGATGACATAGCAGCTGTCATTACAGCGAGAAATACAGAGGATGCTCAGCGCAGATTGCGACAAGTGATGCTAAGAACCAAGAGCTGGCTCGATTTACACGGATTGAAACTCGCAACTCACAAAACAGAGCTGGTATTACTTACCAAGCGGCATATTCCTCTAGAGATAAAAATGCGCGTAGACGACATAGTATTACCTACTGCTAAATTCGTCAAATACCTCGGAGTAAGACTGGATTCAAAGTTAACATACTCGCAACAGATCCTTTATGCGACGCAAAAGGCTGCTAAAATAACAATGCAGCTCAGTAGACTAATGGCAAACATTGGTGGCCCACTCTCAAGTAAGAGAAAGCTATTAGTGGAAACCTCAAACAGCATTCTTCTTTACGGCAGTGAAATATGGGCCCAGGCACTAGATAAACAATGCAGAGCGGAAAAACTCTTATCAGTGCAGAGATCTGCAGCCTTACGAGTTACGTCAGCATACCGCACAGTATCAGCACCAGCAGTACTTGTTATAGCAGGAATGAAACCTATAGACTTACAAGCGACTGAAAGAATGAAAATCTACAGTATAAAAACAAACAATTTACATCCGGCCGAAGAAATAGAAACCACAAAGCAGCACACAATACATAAATGGCAAACAAGGTGGGACAACGAAAGCCGAGGTAGATGGACCTACAAACTTATCCGGGATATACGAAAATGGACACAAAGGCGAGTAGGGGAAATAAATTACTACATAACACAGATGTTATCTGGACATGGATATTTCCGGAAGTACTTACACAAAATGGGGAAATGTAACACTCCCTTCTGCATTTACGAAGAAATCGAAATTATAGACGACGCTGAACACACGTTCTTCAATTGCAGTCACTGGCTTGAGCGCCGCAGAGAAGTGGAATCTCAAACAGGTGAAATAACACCCGAAAATATTGTGGATAAGATGATGGAGGGCGGGGGGAATTGGAACGCAATAACAAAATACGTCGAGCAAGTGCTCCGCTCCAAAAAGCGTGACCTAGATGCAGTTCTTACACTGCCAGAGCCTTAAGCATACGTTACAAAGAAGAGGGTAGCCTGGACGCAGGCGATATAAGCGGAGGCGTGCAAACACGCCAAACAACGGGATCCATCTGGAAGTAATGCTAAGGCGGTGCCCAGGTGGGCAACACATCCCAAGAGCAACAAGGTGGGTTTTTAGCCGGTATACGTTTCACTACGGGAGTCCGGCATACGGTGTGGATGACGATCCGCGCATCATGCATAAAGCATTTTCCCATCTTGAACCCAAAAAAAAAAAAAAAAAAAAAAAAAAAAAAAAAAAATTATTATTATTATTATTATTATTATTATTATTATTATTATTATTATTATTATTATTATTATTATTATTATTATTATTATTATTATTATTATTATTATTATTATTATTATTATTATTATTATTATTATTATTATTATTATTATTATTATTATTATTATTATTATTATTATTATTATTATTATTATTATTATTATTATTATTATTATTATTATTATTATTATTATTATTATTATTATTATTATTATTATTATTATTATTATTATTATTATTATTATTATTATTATTATTATTATTATTATTATTATTATTATTATTATTATTATTATTATTATTATTATTATTATTATTATTATTATTATTATTATTATTATTATTATTATTATTATTATTATTATTATTATTATTATTATTATTATTATTATTATTATTATTATTATTATTATTATTATTATTATTATTATTATTATTATTATTATTATTATTATTATTATTATTATTATTATTATTATTATTATTATTATTATTATTATTATTATTATTATTATTATTATTATTATTATTATTATTATTATTATTATTATTATTATTATTATTATTATTATTATTATTATTATTATTATTATTATTATTATTATTATTATTATTATTATTATTATTATTATTATTATTATTATTATTATTATTATTATTATTATTATTATTATTATTATTATTATTATTATTATTATTATTATTATTATTATTATTATTATTATTATTATTATTATTATTATTATTATTATTATTATTATTATTATTATTATTATTATTATTATTATTATTATTATTATTATTATTATTATTATTATTATTATTATTATTATTATTATTATTATTATTATTATTATTATTATTATTATTATTATTATTATTATTATTATTATTATTATTATTATTATTATTATTATTATTATTATTATTATTATTATTATTATTATTATTATTATTATTATTATTATTATTATTATTATTATTATTATTATTATTATTATTATTATTATTATTATTATTATTATTATTATTATTATTATTATTATTATTATTATTATTATTATTATTATTATTATTATTATTATTATTATTATTATTATTATTATTATTATTATTATTATTATTATTATTATTATTATTATTATTATTATTATTATTATTATTATTATTATTATTATTATTATTATTATTATTATTATTATTATTATTATTATTATTATTATTATTATTATTATTATTATTATTATTATTATTATTATTATTATTATTATTATTATTATTATTATTATTATTATTATTATTATTATTATTATTATTATTATTATTATTATTATTATTATTATTATTATTATTATTATTATTATTATTATTATTATTATTATTATTATTATTATTATTATTATTATTATTATTATTATTATTATTATTATTATTATTATTATTATTATTATTATTATTATTATTATTATTATTATTATTATTATTATTATTATTATTATTATTATTATTATTATTATTATTATTATTATTATTATTATTATTATTATTATTATTATTATTATTATTATTATTATTATTATTATTATTATTATTATTATTATTATTATTATTATTATTATTATTATTATTATTATTATTATTATTATTATTATTATTATTATTATTATTATTATTATTATTATTATTATTATTATTATTATTATTATTATTATTATTATTATTATTATTATTATTATTATTATTATTATTATTATTATTATTATTATTATTATTATTATTATTATTATTATTATTATTATTATTATTATTATTATTATTATTATTATTATTATTATTATTATTATTATTATTATTATTATTATTATTATTATTATTATTATTATTATTATTATTATTATTATTATTATTATTATTATTATTATTATTATTATTATTATTATTATTATTATTATTATTATTATTATTATTATTATTATTATTATTATTATTATTATTATTATTATTATTATTATTATTATTATTATTATTATTATTATTATTATTATTATTATTATTATTATTATTATTATTATTATTATTATTATTATTATTATTATTATTATTATTATTATTATTATTATTATTATTATTATTATTATTATTATTATTATTATTATTATTATTATTATTATTATTATTATTATTATTATTATTATTATTATTATTATTATTATTATTATTATTATTATTATTATTATTATTATTATTATTATTATTATTATTATTATTATTATTATTATTATTATTATTATTATTATTATTATTATTATTATTATTATTATTATTATTATTATTATTATTATTATTATTATTATTATTATTATTATTATTATTATTATTATTATTATTATTATTATTATTATTATTATTATTATTATTATTATTATTATTATTATTATTATTATTATTATTATTATTATTATTATTATTATTATTATTATTATTATTATTATTATTATTATTATTATTATTATTATTATTATTATTATTATTATTATTATTATTATTATTATTATTATTATTATTATTATTATTATTATTATTATTATTATTATTATTATTATTATTATTATTATTATTATTATTATTATTATTATTATTATTATTATTATTATTATTATTATTATTATTATTATTATTATTATTATTATTATTATTATTATTATTATTATTATTATTATTATTATTATTATTATTATTATTATTATTATTATTATTATTATTATTATTATTATTATTATTATTATTATTATTATTATTATTATTATTATTATTATTATTATTATTATTATTATTATTATTATTATTATTATTATTATTATTATTATTATTATTATTATTATTATTATTATTATTATTATTATTATTATTATTATTATTATTATTATTATTATTATTATTATTATTATTATTATTATTATTATTATTATTATTATTATTATTATTATTATTATTATTATTATTATTATTATTATTATTATTATTATTATTATTATTATTATTATTATTATTATTATTATTATTATTATTATTATTATTATTATTATTATTATTATTATTATTATTATTATTATTATTATTATTATTATTATTATTATTATTATTATTATTATTATTATTATTATTATTATTATTATTATTATTATTATTATTATTATTATTATTATTATTATTATTATTATTATTATTATTATTATTATTATTATTATTATTATTATTATTATTATTATTATTATTATTATTATTATTATTATTATTATTATTATTATTATTATTATTATTATTATTATTATTATTATTATTATTATTATTATTATTATTATTATTATTATTATTATTATTATTATTATTATTATTATTATTATTATTATTATTATTATTATTATTATTATTATTATTATTATTATTATTATTATTATTATTATTATTATTATTATTATTATTATTATTATTATTATTATTATTATTATTATTATTATTATTATTATTATTATTATTATTATTATTATTATTATTATTATTATTATTATTATTATTATTATTATTATTATTATTATTATTATTATTATTATTATTATTATTATTATTATTATTATTATTATTATTATTATTATTATTATTATTATTATTATTATTATTATTATTATTATTATTATTATTATTATTATTATTATTATTATTATTATTATTATTATTATTATTATTATTATTATTATTATTATTATTATTATTATTATTATTATTATTATTATTATTATTATTATTATTATTATTATTATTATTATTATTATTATTATTATTATTATTATTATTATTATTATTATTATTATTATTATTATTATTATTATTATTATTATTATTATTATTATTATTATTATTATTATTATTATTATTATTATTATTATTATTATTATTATTATTATTATTATTATTATTATTATTATTATTATTATTATTATTATTATTATTATTATTATTATTATTATTATTATTATTATTATTATTATTATTATTATTATTATTATTATTATTATTATTATTATTATTATTATTATTATTATTATTATTATTATTATTATTATTATTATTATTATTATTATTATTATTATTATTATTATTATTATTATTATTATTATTATTATTATTATTATTATTATTATTATTATTATTATTATTATTATTATTATTATTATTATTATTATTATTATTATTATTATTATTATTATTATTATTATTATTATTATTATTATTATTATTATTATTATTATTATTATTATTATTATTATTATTATTATTATTATTATTATTATTATTATTATTATTATTATTATTATTATTATTATTATTATTATTATTATTATTATTATTATTATTATTATTATTATTATTATTATTATTATTATTATTATTATTATTATTATTATTATTATTATTATTATTATTATTATTATTATTATTATTATTATTATTATTATTATTATTATTATTATTATTATTATTATTATTATTATTATTATTATTATTATTATTATTATTATTATTATTATTATTATTATTATTATTATTATTATTATTATTATTATTATTATTATTATTATTATTATTATTATTATTATTATTATTATTATTATTATTATTATTATTATTATTATTATTATTATTATTATTATTATTATTATTATTATTATTATTATTATTATTATTATTATTATTATTATTATTATTATTATTATTATTATTATTATTATTATTATTATTATTATTATTATTATTATTATTATTATTATTATTATTATTATTATTATTATTATTATTATTATTATTATTATTATTATTATTATTATTATTATTATTATTATTATTATTATTATTATTATTATTATTATTATTATTATTATTATTATTATTATTATTATTATTATTATTATTATTATTATTATTATTATTATTATTATTATTATTATTATTATTATTATTATTATTATTATTATTATTATTATTATTATTATTATTATTATTATTATTATTATTATTATTATTATTATTATTATTATTATTATTATTATTATTATTATTATTATTATTATTATTATTATTATTATTATTATTATTATTATTATTATTATTATTATTATTATTATTATTATTATTATTATTATTATTATTATTATTATTATTATTATTATTATTATTATTATTATTATTATTATTATTATTATTATTATTATTATTATTATTATTATTATTATTATTATTATTATTATTATTATTATTATTATTATTATTATTATTATTATTATTATTATTATTATTATTATTATTATTATTATTATTATTATTATTATTATTATTATTATTATTATTATTATTATTATTATTATTATTATTATTATTATTATTATTATTATTATTATTATTATTATTATTATTATTATTATTATTATTATTATTATTATTATTATTATTATTATTATTATTATTATTATTATTATTATTATTATTATTATTATTATTATTATTATTATTATTATTATTATTATTATTATTATTATTATTATTATTATTATTATTATTATTATTATTATTATTATTATTATTATTATTATTATTATTATTATTATTATTATTATTATTATTATTATTATTATTATTATTATTATTATTATTATTATTATTATTATTATTATTATTATTATTATTATTATTATTATTATTATTATTATTATTATTATTATTATTATTATTATTATTATTATTATTATTATTATTATTATTATTATTATTATTATTATTATTATTATTATTATTATTATTATTATTATTATTATTATTATTATTATTATTATTATTATTATTATTATTATTATTATTATTATTATTATTATTATTATTATTATTATTATTATTATTATTATTATTATTATTATTATTATTATTATTATTATTATTATTATTATTATTATTATTATTATTATTATTATTATTATTATTATTATTATTATTATTATTATTATTATTATTATTATTATTATTATTATTATTATTATTATTATTATTATTATTATTATTATTATTATTATTATGGTGCCCAGGGTTGGACATACAAGGTAACGGATTTGAGCGGCTTTAACTCGGCAAAGTCCAGATCCAATCCTTGTTTTTGTAACCAACCAAGAAGACTCACAACCTCCGACCCTTCGGGGCAGGTGGGCACTGGGAAATGGTATTTCAACATCTGTTGAAATACTAGCAAATGTGAGCAACGTGATCAAATAGACGCGGAACGACACGGATTCACGATTACAATAAATTGAACGAAGGTGATCAATATCATCAAATATGCAAAAGACGTATGATTCTTGTTACTAAAGAATAACATGACCTGGCAACGATATGGAAACTCGATTTTATCAACGAATTTGAATAGTTTGAATTTGGGCTGGCATGTGTGGCATTCTGTTACCTTACTATACCGGAGTGAAATCTTGTAGAAACGGCTTTCAGGCTAATGTCACGCTTGTCTTCCGTCCTGTTAAAACCTTGGCAAGGACTTGGAAAACGCTCTGTGTTACGTAGCTATTAAGTTGGCCATGCAGGCTCAGTTGATACGATATCCTGACTAATGCTCGACCTGGCTCTGAACATAAGCTCCCATAAGGACTTGTGTCAACCCTCGCGAGGACCTCACTGCATGCAAAGGGACCCTCGGGGTCATTGAAGAGCGACTGCATAACGAACATAGACAACGGTTTCAAGATGGGACCCATCCGCACAATTATGACGACACCTAAAACAACACAAACCCCATTGAGCACAGCAGAGCAAAGAAATGATGACATCATTTTTATGAGTAGTTCGAAGACAAGGCGATCTCCAATTAGCAATTCTTCACTTATACGAGGAACTGAAAAGGAGATAAACCCTAAAACGCCCCAAGAAGAAACTTTAGATAGAGATATTGGGCTAAATAAAGACACACCCGCACATAGCTCTCACAGACAGGCAAAGTGTGCATTGAACTCTTTACACAGGGGAAACAGCTCTCCGCAAATCCTTCACCCTGTAAACTATGCAACCAGTGTATCAACTCCTGGGACAGAAATTGGTCAGTACGTCACCAGTTCTCCACGACAGGAATTTATTATGAAGATGAGAAGCTCGGAAGAAGAAACGATTCAACAATGTCGTAGCGTTCTCAAAAAAATGAGGCATGCAATAGGCAGACAAAGAAACATTAATATGGATGTCCAGAATGGAGTATCAGAGCTCGAAGAACTTTTCGATGTTCTTAGCGACTACCGCAGAAACTGGAAGAGAGCGGAAGCAGAGAAAGAAAAGAGCAGGAAGATCGAGGAGCAAAGAGTATCAGCGCAAACTATGGCAGAAGCAAACAACACTCCAGTAACAGCTCGAAATAAACAGACTGCAACCAACGCTAACAAGACAACAAAGTCTGAAAGGACTAAGAAAAAAAGGATGGCAACTAGCCCTGCAGAAACAGAAATGCCGGGCAAAAAGCTTAAAGAAAGTACCCAGGAAACAAAAAGTAATTC